>VBVQ01002691.1:0-23279 GCA_011636635.1 Tetramorium simillimum
TATCTGCATCCAGCCACGGAACGTCCTCCTGCCCGCGAATGCGGTCCACGACCGTGTATTAAGATGTGAGTATGCATGTACGTTTTTTTTGCGCTTCGCGAGACTACGCGCGCTCCGGCGGTGTGCTCCGCGCGAGCGGACGCTGAGCGCACCGCTCCGAAACGTGGAGCGACGGCTTCGGGCCGCGAGAGAAAGAGAGAGAAAGGGTTTCGTTGACGTCGCGCGATTCCACCGCGGTATTGTTATAAACAGACCGGTTCGTCGCTCCACGAGCCTCCGTGTGAATGTACGTGTAGGCGCTTCGTGAGTGTGCACGTACAAGGTGCTCCGGAATTAACGAGTGGACACGTTCTTCAGGCAGTTTCAAATTTTTGAATTCTTGATAAATGAATTGACCCTTCTTAAAAGATTTTAACATTCTATCATAAAAATTCCAGTACAAAGTCTCGCGAAAGTAAAATCCGCTCTAAACAACGAGCGTCACTTCGCTATAAACTTTTCATTCCACGGATTATTTCGGGAAAGTCCTTTTCATCTCGGAACGGCTGAGAATTGCTCCGAGGACAATATCGACGCTTTAGACGTTTTCGCGAACGAGAATCGACCTCCTCGAATTTCTCTCACGACTCCAGGGGAACGTGGCCGTCCACTAATTCTCGGACACCCCGTATAACGACGTCGCCTACGCTCGCGCGTGCATGCGCGCCGGTGTGAGTGCGCACGCCACTGCTCCATTCGACCTACGTGTGTGTACGATCAACACACATGTGTTGATCTCCTCTCCTTCCCCTCCCCCCCTCCTCCCTCTCTCTGTCTAGCGCCGCGTTTAAGGGGGTATACGTGACAGGTACATGCGTGCGCGAAACCGGTCGGCCGACACTTTGGATGCCGCTTTTTGCAAAGGGCCGATCTACTCTCTCCCCCCCGTCCCCCACCTGCGCCACTTCTATCCTCACCCCTTTGTTCCCTTCACCTTCTTGTCACGCTCTCGTCTGGCCGCGATTCGCTCTCGCGAAAGTGTTGCATCGGGAATATGCAAGCGGAGTAAGAAAGAGAGATAAAAGCGCTAAGATGCTGATGCAAGGAGGGATCAATTGGAACACTGACGTGATTGAAGGATGCAAATGGAGCGGATGATTCCATGGGATATTGCGAGAAGACATTGACACTGTCCGATAAAAAAAATATAAGTACGTCAGAGATATCTGCATATTTGATACTTATCTGTCTCTTGGATTAAATTGAATCAAATCGGATTAATTTTTATCTACTTGCAGTCATTCCCGAACAAAGAATGAGTAATACGAATTTGTACAATATATCACTACACATTGATAGGTCATTTTACATTATTATTTCATTACAATCATTATTGTGAAATTCTATTAAATTTCAATCGATTCTCTGTCCATTTATCCTTTATCTCTATTCATTGAAATATTACTTTAGTATTTGAATCTAAAAGATGTTCATACGAAGAGTCTTACAAAGTAAAATAATCATCACGTAGGCTTTCGGTTTAACATTTTTTTGTAGTTTATTATATGATGTAAATTTTATATTTAAGAATTAATATTAATAATATTGTACAATTTTCTAATATTCATTTGATACAATTGACTAAAGGAACCAAGGAGGTATCACAAGCGCACCCGACTCATTCAACTCAATTTAATCAATTCGGGCTTAAACCCCAAAAGACGGACGTGGATTAAGCGCGATCCATACGGAAGCGCAGCTCTAAGCGACAAGCGTCGTCGACATAGGAGAGTCCTGGGCTCTCGGCCCTTATCGTTGGACCACCCTGGACGCGTATATATCTCGAACGTTGCATCTACCTGTCGACGTATAAGGCGCGCGCTGTCTGGGGGGATACAAAACTGAAGGTGGACGGTCGTTGGCCGGGAGAGAAACGACCTGAAGTCTCGACACGCGGATGAGAGACGAAGAGAACGTGATGGGGTAAGGGGCGAGGTACGAGCGAGAGAGCTGCTTTACGACGGAGCTACGCTCTGCCAATTCCCTCTCCGCGAGCGTTTTCAGAGACGTGATGGGAAACCGACGGCGATTACGCGCTAGTCTGCACGTTCCGTTGCTCGATTCATACTTTAAGATCGTAGTCACAATTAATATAATTCCGCATCATTCGCGCGATGCGACGAGGCAATGTGTTCGTGGTAGGTTCGTGAGGAAGCGGTAGAATATCGATCAATTCGCGCGACCGTGGTATAATATTATTACGCGAGTATATCCGCGTGTTATTATATTATCGTAGATGCGATAAGAAAATTGTAGTTCAATGTTAGTTTTATCTTTGAGGAATTTCTTACGGTTAAATCGCGTCCACTACGGCCGGCTTCACGAATGTTCGCTAACATTACAGGCAAACTGTTTGCTTTCATCAAACTGTAATGCAAGCTGTTTAATATGAACGAGACGATCGAGCGCAAACCGTTCTCGAATGCCTAGAGAACATCGATTTCAGAGTATGCACACTAGAGCAAACAGATCGTTACTCGTAACTGGCCTGCGCTTCAATTAAAATAGTAGCTTTTAACTTATTAAATTCATTCATATCACAAATACTCGTACATCAATTTAATTACTATTTATTAACAAATAATATTCGAGAGAAAGCATTCCAGTTTTTAATTATTATTTTTAACTTCTGGCGGTCGTATGATTATCATATCGAGATTTATATGCAGTAATGCAAATAAATTGCCATTATAACATTGTTTTTATAAATTTTATAGAGTTTTGATATCTTAAATTCAAAGACTATATAAATTATTGAATAAAGTATTAAAAAATAAGTATATATATATTCTATTATAAAATCCTCAATAAAACAGTGATTATAAATTATGGATACCACTGCAATTACCACGAATAAGATTTAATTATTTTAAAATTATCGTGCATACATGCAGTTTTATGCTAACGTAAGCACATCGAGCGAATTTGACCTGATCCGATTTCTCTCATCTCATCGTTATAAGTGAAATACGATCTATCGCGCCAGAGTTGTTTACGCGCCTTTATTTTAAAAAAAATCACATGCAGTGCCGTCGCTTTGTTGGTGAAATAATTACGACTTGCGCTTAGAGTTTACTTTCGATTTCGATTCTCGTCGTGCAGCTTGTTTTGACTCACGCGACGCCTTGAGCTTCTCGCCTACCTGCTTATCGATTATAAGTCATGCCTAAGTAAATCATATATAGTTTTTCGATTTTTGCAATGAATTATTAATGTTTTAACAATACAATAATACTGGATCGTAATATTGTTATTTCTCGTTTCTTTTTAATCATACGCGCATGTAGTTGTAGTTATCTTTTATCACTTACAAAAAATGAAATAAAAATAAAGTGTTTAGTTTCATATGTTTAGAATCAATATTCTCTTCGTCTACGATATTCTTTTCTACGAAAATAAATTGGCTTGAAATTGTAACTTGACAGTTTTTTTAAGGGATGATATTAATATCGAGAGGTTCAGGGACATTCTTTGTATACGTTCTTTATAGTGAAAAAAGATTAAACGTGCTATTGGACTGTGCATATAAGGTGAACGTGCGCACGATATTTTTTTGTTGTAGCTATGAGCTATATTTAACTCTCACTCGCAAGGTCGTAAAAATGAGTCATCGTATATCGTCGATTTCTTGTAAATAGGAGATGGGAAAGTTTCATGATGCGATAATTCAATCCCGTATCTATAGCGGGTTCAAAAAAATGGACAATTGCATCAATTTTGAAATTAAATATTTATATTAATCTGTTTAATCCATCTATTTCAAAGTAATAGATCTCTATGAGATGTTGTAGTTTTTCTAATGCTCTTAATTTGTTCACATACATGCATAAATTTACATACATATTATTTAATAATTGCTGTAATTTTCATAAAGATCCATTAACTTAATAAAAGTTTATGTCATTCACCGATACGATGTGGAGTGGCGGGTTTGTGATTACGTTGAAACTCTCAGGTCATCTTGCCCTGCCAGAATCGTCGATTGCACTCGTATAACTCGTATAACAGCACTCGCGAAAACGCGGTTAATTACGATCGCGCATATTAATCATCACGATAGAATAATCGCCCGTACTTTGCGTGGCACTCCCGATGTTAGCCGCACGCGACGCGCGCTTTATTATTTTACATCGCGACGGAATCCCATCGAAACGCGATCGCGAAAATAATTCGGAATGAATGCGAACATTTGCATGATATTCGCGAATCTCACAAATTAGCACAACGAAATCTCTTTGTTTCGAGATATCTAGTACATTCAGTGATTCGTGTATCATGCCGCGCTCTCAATTCGAAAATCGATGAACAAATCAGCGAAAAATTCAAAACTTGATGCAAGATACATTCGAATATAAGTATTGTTTAAAAAATCCTCTTATGAGTGTATAAAATATGACGATAAAACAAGACTTAAAAATTTGCGTTTCGTATCCTTTCTATTCTATATTTATATTTGATTCTTAAGTAAATGACATGTTTTTGCGTGAAATATTTGTTTCAATGAAAACAGAAAATTTATAGTCGTTAATTGCAGAAGTTGCAAATTGAAGTAATTATTCGTAGGAAATAATCTCGTTTCAATAAGTAATACGGTGACATGCGGAGCAGATTGCGAGTGGACTACCTGCCGACTTGAGTTTCGATGCACGAATGATAATATCGCGCGCAGAGGCCTTGTGTGTTCGAGGCCACGCGACAAACTGAACAACACTTTTGTAAGGTCGCTAGTTAGCCTTGTTTTCTCGAAATATTTAACGTTATTTTATACAAAATATCTATTTGAACACGTACAATTATTTCCTACCTTAAAGTTCTTATTATATACAAAAAAGTTACGAGAGGCTCGATAGCTCACTATTAAGTAACTTTTTAAAAAGTGAAGCAAAAAATAGCAAAAAAATAGCAAATAATTTTCATGTTTTATTGGTTACGTTCTGATAATTTGGCATAGATAGCTTAATATTTCTACCTGTATATTAAGGGGTTATTGCCAAGCTAGTCCCCCCATAATAGAAAAAATATACAGAGTACTCAAATCGAAAAAATAAATACACCAGAATTTGTTGCTATTTTGTTGCTTTAAGAATCTACAATCGCCGATTTTGTTGCTCGCCTTTAAATAATTATAAATAAATAATTTGTCCCCGCGACCGTCGTGAGGAACGGGGGGGCTAACTTGATAGAGGCAATAGTGGAAAAAGGCAACAACTTGGAGACTTTCGATTTAACACGCCTTTTTTAAGAGTGGAAAATATTGTTAGTTGAATTGTTTTTTAATTGACAAAAGAATTTGCTTCAATCTAGTATATGTATTAATAACAAATTTTAACTGTTAAATACGAATTATTATCTTTCAACAACAGTTTAAATAATACATATTAATTACTTTATTCAAAAAGAATTATTATTTGAAGAATAAAATTATCTTCGTTTTAATTAAAAAATTATTGATATTATTTTGCTTTATTACTTTTATTCAAGAGAGAAGTAAAATTATATGATTTTATTAAATGAAGCGTTACATGCATTATATTACGTTTTAATAAATTCACATTTCTCTGGATGAAGTGATCAGTAATTATACAACTCACTCGGTTTTGTTTCAAACGCGTAGGAGTTCGTGTATCGCGAAAAAATGAGCGCCGTTTCCCGTTGCACTGCCGATTAATCGATAGCCCGTACCTCGTCCGAAAAGCCAGCGCGCGTTGCACACATTCTCCGGCGTGCAGTCTGCACTCTGCATCCGCGTGCGCTGTGCAAGCAGGCAGCAATTGGCGTCGGAGGTCAACATACCGTTATAGCCGCGCATCGTCGTCGACGTCGTCTCTATTTCGCGGACTGGACCGCACTCGGATGACGGTGTCGCCGATGCAAGCATGACATGCTGCGTGTGCACTAATCCACACTGCGCTGTGGACGCACTGGCCCGCGCACGTAATTGCACGTGCGTAATTACCGCAACAATAAGCGCGTACGCGCACACGCGTACCTTGCCCAGAGACAATATAGGTAGCGAGAAAGAGAGAGGTAGAGGGGGGAGAGAGAGAGAGGAGAGAAGCGGGGGAGAAGATTGGCGGAAGCCGTGATCCGATGAATGCCTCTCTGACCGCTGCAGTGCGCCGGGTTATGCGTAGGTGCATGCGGTGAGATGCAACGATGCCCGACCATCGGCATGAAATCTTCGTAATACGACCGTGGTGTTCGATTTCCACTGATCGCTTGTTGTTTTACGGGCACGTAGTGTTGTATAAATACACACTTCTCTTTCTCCCTCTCTTTGATGCACTTTAAGGTTTGCTACGGCAACAGGCACGCTTCAACCTCTAATTTCATGACCAATTTAGTCTTCTTCCATTTTTTCATCGTTCACATATATTTTTATCTCCGTTTTTGATAAATATATAATAGAATTTTATTTTTATATAAAAACAGTTTTGCTTTTATGGAAATATCGTTGGAAATTGTGTCTTATGCTTAATTAGCATACGATTTATTTGTAATAACAAAGAAGTTAGTAGAGCTGTACGATAACACGAAAGCATTCTTCGTATTTATTTTCATTAAAGAAAACAAAGCAGAGCTAAAAAAAGCAAAACTAATACTGTACTTCAAATAACATCCGAAGCAGCGCAATGTAGTACACAACATGATTATATGCGCAAATGAATCGGTGAAAAAACAGTTGTCTTTTAGATAAATATAAATCTAGTTAATCTGCTGAAACAATAAAATAATAAATACTATTATTTTTACAAGAAACTGTTTTATCGTAAAATATTATCGGAGTACATTCTAACAATAAGAAAAAAAAATATCCGAAGTTTGTATTTTTTTATTTTCCGATTTATGTAATTTCTAAAACATGCGAAATAATTTGTATTTAAGAAAAAAAAAGTGACGTTTTGGTATTGTTTATATTTAATGTCTATTTAAAAAATTTTTCTCTAAAACCGAAATCGCGTAAAGTAGCGCATTTTATAGAATGCATAATGTAACTCTCTTAATAAAAGTCATTTCATTGTCCAGATATAAGATCGAAATTATTATAAATCTCGTAATTTAATGTGCAGGTGTGAAGAGGCGACTGAAGTAGAGACGCATCATCAGCAAACGGCAGCTACGACGATGGGCGTCGCTGAGGACGAGACACCGTCTTCCCTGACTTCGTCGCATCCGAATACCAACAACCCCAATCAGGAAGGTGAGTCTGCACGTCTACATTTACCGTAGTCAAAACACATAATCGAGTGCTATAGAGTGACGAATTTATTATTCAGATATCACACAGATATCTTTAAATTCGCGGGTATCGCGTAGATGTATCTTATCGTCATATGTATCGTTCGGTGTTATCTCAATGGCGGATTTCGGTATACGGTAGGTCGGTTCGAGTAGGATGCAAGAGAAACAAAAAATCTCATGTCGGAATTGGCCGATTTGCGCCAGCGTGCACTCAAGTGCAGCGCTCGCGTGCTGCATAAGAATAAGCGCAAAGAATGAAAGTCACGTTGCTGCTCTCCAGCTGTTCTCGAGAGCGTGTGTTTTGTCCCTTATCCCATCGGTTTTTTTGACGCAGGACGTTGCCCGCGGATTTTATCCTGTATACCACTGCGGTACACTTTATTTGTGCAACGCAAAAACATTGGGGTACATTATAATCGTTACAAATGCATATTCTATTCAAGTACAAGTTAATGTTTAGAAAATAAATGCTTTAATTTATTTAAAACTTTAATAACATAAAAATATATTTCAAAACTTACTACCGGATTTTATTTAAATTCTGTAAATGAAAGATAATTCCACCGCATATTAAGATCGTGGTGATAAATTTTTATGAAAATGTTAATGATTTTGATTTGATTAAAATTGTTTAAACTTTATAAACGGAAAAATTAATTATTTTATCGTTTAGATCTTTGGTTGTTGCCAAATTTTTATATTGTTCAGAGTTAATATACTTTCCATCTGGCTTCGTTTCTACGTGAAAAGAATTCGCTCATTAATCGCTTTAATCGTCCCGTCGCGGAAGTTCGCAGCGCGACACGATGAAATCGCCGGCCACTTCTTCTCGACGGTGACCGTCGCGAAACGGTGCCTTACCTTGCCTTTCATTCCGTATTAGATTGCGATCGCGGAAGGGTAACGAGATGGACAGACGTAGAGTGCTTTACTATATTCTTTTCTTCTTCCGCGTAGCACGTTCGAAACGTGTTTGGAATCATCGGATTCGGCTTTGCCTTGAAAAATGTGTAGTCGTACCTCGTGTAAGAGACTTTACGAAAAAGGAGCGCAGGGAGATCAAACAATCCTGAATAAACGCTTCTCATTTCTGTAAAAAAATATCTTTATGTACATTTATGATATGAATTTTCCATACGAAAAGTGTAAAATACTTGAAAATATATTTAGAGAATTTACAAGTTATGTTCAACCAAAAATATGTGTAGATTGATGTAATTAATGCTTTATTTATCATCGCTATCTGTGGAAGAGAATACTTTATGCGTGTTTTAATAATCAAATCGTCAATATAGCAATTGAGTTCAGAGTGGTCTAAACTGGTCCAAGCTGGTTCAAGCTGAATTCAGACTGATTCAAAGTAGCCATGCTAATTTAATTGTTATCATAATGCATAAGCTCGTGTCAAAATCTCGCAGAATTTTTCAATTTATCACTTCAAACGATTAAAATGCTTTAATCAAAATCGATTTCAAGAGTTTTCTGCTGTAAAAAACACGCATAAAGTATCCTCTCAATAGGGAGCATATTTTTTGCACTGGTATCGCGTGTTATTGAAGTTCCGGCCTTGCGTAATCTCTTTTCCCTTATGTTGCACGGCGGCACGATGTCATTGCCGTAATTAATTTGAATCTACTGTCGGCTGCCTGCAGTCTCGTTGCGTAGCTACATACGGCAGTCGTACGGTCGTTGCAACGCCGCAACGTCCTGTCCGACGCGCGGCCACGTCAAGTTTCAATGGGATTTATCTAACTGCGATGTAACGTCATGCGTGCAATGCCACCGTGCTCGACCGTGCATGTCCACACGGAGCCTCAGGATAATATCCTCCGTGGAGGATTTTTCCTACCGCGGGCGAATATTTCGAGGATTCGCGTCGCGTAAATGCGCAAGATAATGTAGCTTTAACATGCAACTTGAGATTTATTAAACCGTACCATCAGCGTATTACGTGTTATATATTGCAAATCTAGACGTAAAACACACGCTACGTCATTTCGTTTCCAGATGATATTCTTGTTCATTTTTTCCCTATCACATATTTTTTTTATTTTTATTCAGTAATCCAACATTGATTTACTCGTAGCAAGGACTATACATTATTTTCAATTGTGCGTCTTGCCAACGCGAGTAATTCGCGATGAAATGCGGCACTGAACACACGATTAATCTCGATACGGTTATGAACAGCGAACGAGCGATGAGAGGGATAGTAGGCGCGCCTCGCTTTCTCTAAACTATCTTAATTATTCAACGAAGAAAATGGCTCTGCCTTCTCGGGTCCCCTCCGATCACCCCCTTTCCACCCGATGCGGCTTTTAGCAATGCTCCTTCTGTACAACGTGCACAGCGAATCGTGCTTTAAACATGTCTTTATCGAGTCACGTCGTACATGCAGCGTGTATTCTCAGAAACGCGTAATTTTGCAAGTCGCGAATTATGCAGCGCGGGTCCATTGAACCACGTACTCGAGTCTGAGCCGCATGTTCAGCTGTGCCGCGATGCGAACCAATGCCACTTTCAATTCTCGGAAGTACAACGATGCTTCTGATCTCCTACTCGTATTCACGAGTTAGTGATTCAATTTTAACGGCGAGGCTTCCGTTAAATCGGCATGTCATTAATTATACATTAATCGATACTTGGTATGGAAATATCAATAATGATCTTTAACAATCGAAGGAAATATGGAGAAAAATTTTTTAAAATAAATACCTATTAGCAATAGATTGATATTGTATTTAAATATCTTGAGAATGTTCGATATTTTCTATGGAAATCTTTTTCTAATGTATAGGGGCTATTTTTTACAGTTAAATTAGTTTCAATAGAGCATAAATATAAGATAAAATTGATCCGATCTTTTCAGATCTTTTCTCAAACTGCTTCAATTGATAAAATGGCAATGATATATAAACGAGATGTAATGGAAATAATATATATCATAAAAGTATCACAGTATTAATCTTATTGTTCATTTTCTTTTCAACTAGTATTTTATTTAATATTTTTATTGAGCAAATATGTGTTGATAGCATCGAATCATTCTATGCCAACTCTTATTTTCGTTATCTTGACAGTTGAATTCATTGCGTGCCATATGGCAATGACACTTTACGCTTCACGAACTTCAAACAACGCTAAAACACGTCGGTGGGAGAAGGGAGGAAAGATAAATAAATTAATCTTATCACTGTTTACCTTTGGCATTGAACGTGACTCAGTTAAATCGGTTGTTACTGATTTTTCTATCAGTATACATATACAGCTATCTATATATTGACTGTTAATCATGCAGAAATGTTATATATACATCTATATATTTTTTTAAATATTATCATTTATGCTCGAGAAAAATATATTTTTTGCTTAATATACTTAAAACTTAAGTAAACTTAAAATACTTAAGTATTTATCTATATATAATGAGGAAGTACACCATATCTTTATTTTGAGAGAATAATTCAATTAAACGGTGACATTTATAATATTATTAGCATGCTATAAAATTGTATTGTTAAGTTAGTTTTAGTTGGAAGGATTTTATTCTATACGGATGGATATTTCTTATTACAATCTCCAAATTTTGAAGATTTATAACTGTTCGCAAGATAGTTTTTGTACTAGAAAACTCGTTACCAGGTCAGGTCGTAGATTGATCATTGAACTTGCTCCAAAGAGATGGTGATCACGATACATCGATTTAATCCTTGGTTGTCGTTTGATTTTATCATTTATATACGTTACTCATCCTTCATTTTCAAGACCGTTAGTTGAGGATATACGTACGCGATCCCGGTTTGCAGCAGATGATTTGTGATGGAGATTATTGCAACACATACCTATTACACTTCAAAACGTCGAGTCGTTTGTTTATGTATGAGTTACCATAAAAATATACTTTATGCATGGAACGAATCTATTTTCAGCATCTGACTTTAACATTACTTTAATCATTTTTAGCAATCTTTTTCATATCGATGTCGATTTTATCAAACTTTGGGCATTTCGCACGACCATATAAATCTTTCAAATATTTTTTCTTTTTAAATTTACCGAAATTGGGTGAAAAAAGTTTAATCTAACTCTGTTAGAAGCTTACATAAAACTTGTGTAAATCTTGCAACAATCACAAATTTTGACTTTACGATTATCCGCAAATCTGGGTCGAATGTATAGAATCGGAGCGAGCCACTTAATTCCGATTCGTATAAGGATTAATCTCGCTCCCGATACAACGTGAACGGTATTAAAGTACATTCCACTTAAATGAACACACAGTTATCAAGCGTAACATCAAAGAGGACGTTTCCTCAATTAGCCCATAGTCAACGTTCTAAAATCAGAGGCGATTGTATGGAAGTTCAAGAGCCGTTCCTCCCTGCCATCTCTCGAGGCACGTGAGCTGCACGAGGACAGGCAACGTGTGCGGACTGCTATTTACTTAGCTCTGCCCCGTGCAACAACGCGTTTCCTTTGTTCCACCTCCGTCTCTCGGCTTCATTATAGTCAATAACTCCTTTCTCGGGCCGAGAGAACGAGGCGACGTTTCTGACCTGGCACTATCATCAGCGTGGCATCTCTCTCAACGAGTTAACGTAAAGTGCGGAGGAAACAAAAGAATACCAGTGTTGTACGGGACCCCTCCAACTGTACCGGCAATTTACATAGTAACCGAGCCAAATCTGGGTCGAAATATGGGTCCGCGAATATCGATGTCTCTGACTTGCGTCTACGTGCACGTAAATGTTCCGCGGATAATGTCCCGCTTTCTCCCGGCACTGTGCAATATCACTTCCGAAAATCACAGAACGAAATTATGTTGCGCTTCTCAGCTACAGATCATGATAGACGATACGAGTCTTTAGATTCGAAATTACATCTTTAACGATTCCTCCTACAAAGCCAATAAATAAGAAGGAATACCTTCATTAAATATTAGATTAGACTAAGTAACAGCTGTGCACAAATACCACGTAATAATTTTGAATGGGTAATTTTGCCATCTTGTTAAAGAGGAATTTTAACATTATCCCTGGTATCTTTTTTTTTTCCCAACGTTTTCTACAATGCGTATTCTAGGCACATTTTCTTGTGGGGCGAAGAAAAAGGGAAAAATGTAAATACGCGAAACAAAGGTATCGGCGACGTTTCGTACACGCGACAGAATGCATTATATAACGACCATTGTTCTCGCGACTTCCGCAGGAAGAACCGAGGAGGATGCGCACAAGTGTGTATATTTCCGCGAATATTTTTCCCCGCGAGAGAAAACCGTGCGATGCACGTCAACAAAATAAACTTTATCCAAATTGCATCGCTGTATTTTCAGGCCACGTCGGGAAAATTGATGTTCTGAAATTCGCCCCTTGAGCATCCAGTCTGCTTAAAGAACTGACTCCCATCTCAGCTCGCATGCTCTCCAATTGTTTGCGATGAAAATTGCATATGCGTATCGTAGTAAAAGTATCGGTAGTAATCTCATAATAGCAGTCATAAATCGTTTTGAGATTAACATTAAGTATATTATACATAATTTCTCACATAATACGATAACGATGAATATTAAATTTAATGACATAGATAACAAGGTTATTAATAATAATGAGAGATAAAGAAAACATATTATAAAGCAAAAAATTTTATTACATGAAAATTTTATTTTATTACGTGAAATGCTCTTTGTTTTTGTAATATATTTTAGTACATATTAATATGCAATATTTCGTGTATATTAGAGACATTAAATATGAAATATTTCGTGTATATTAGAGACATTAAATATGAAATATTTATACGCTTTTATCAAAGCTCCAGTAATCATAGTAGTTAATTAAATTTAATCATTAAAGTTTCCTAGTTTTATATGTCATTGTATCGAAAAAATCCATGAGTGCAAAAGGCATGAAATAAATAAATAGATTAAAAAATATTTTATAAATATTATACTGTGGTAGTATCGACTTACATGTTAAAATTGCACGCAGCTTTACCTGCCAGTTGCCATCGCTGATAATACAGGTATCTTCGATGTGCGTGTAAAGTCCGAAACAAACAATAGATTGCAAATTAATTGTAATCAGAAATCGAATTGCATTAAAATCACGTGTAATGACACGGATTGTTCGCAGAATTACACAAAATTTTTAATTTTTTCGTTTCGACCAATTGCAAGTCCCACAATTGCACACAATTAGTTTTATTAAAATTTAAAATTTCCAGAAATAATAACATTTGTGTGAATACTATTATTTTATTTAAAAAATGCTAACACATGTATTTTTTTCATAAAAAAACAACGAAACGTATATATGGTATGAATATCTTCATAAATACGCAGATATTTTTTTCAAACCTCTCGTTCAGTCTGATCTAGTTGAAATCGGAGAAATAAATGAAATTGTTTACGATTGAAAAAAGAAACTGCCACTGAAGAGATTAACGAAGCGTATACTCACTTGACCCGTTCACTGCGCGTCCCCAGAAAACAGTAGCAAGCATTATGTGCCGCCTCGCTATTGTATTGTTGTCATTGTTGCCTGTCACGATGAATCCCCATCGTGTTCACGTTATCAGAGTGGAAATCCTGTCTTAGAGTATAATATATTTGCGAGATCGCTAATTTTCGTTGGGCAACTTGGGTGACGATAGAACGCCGTCGAAAATTACGCATCCGCGAGTCTCACTCCGACTAATCCTTAATCCTCGGTCCGTTAATCCTTTCCTCATCAGACAGGTGTACTAAATTTCTCGTACTAAATTAACTGCTCACGCTTACGTAACGAGTCATTCCCTGACAACGGTACTTGTCCCTGCCGCTCGAAAAATCACTCGTACTCATAAGATTAACGAGAAACAAGATGCGTATCTCATTTTGCATACATTTCGGTGTGTATTTCTTATGTAGGACGTTAGCATTATATATTTCAAAAAGCGTGATAAAACTGGTTTACGAGAAAAATGTAAATTCGTATATGGCGTGGAATTAAATATTCTTGTTCACCTATGCAGCTAAAGATGCATACGTTAGAATTTATCAGGCAATTGAAATAACTCCGACTTTCGTGCCAGTAAAATTTCATATATTGTATATGTATCTTTCGCTTTTAATATCGTCATTTAAAATCATATTATCTGCCATTATCAATAATTATTAGGCCATTAATTAATTATTATGCTATTATTTAAATTAAATTTATAGTTTTATAAATTTTTCTTAATTTTGACTACATGACTGTAATATTTTAAAAATTTAATAGTTAAAAAATTAAGATATGCATATATTTTCTCATTCCATGTATCATATATTATTGTCAGGATCACGAAGCAATTGGAAATACAAACTAATGATTATATATTTAAGGTTTTTAATATTCGTATAATCATAATATGATAGGTCCAAATTTTCGAATGTTATATAAAATTAATTGAGCTGTAATAAATATTAAAACGCGCGCATGACTATATAATTATAATGTATTAATATATAATGTATTAAGAGAGAGAAAAACATTTAATTTCCGTGATACATTTATTGGAAAATAGTATCTTGATATAATAGTATAATTTATGAAAAAGAATCTTCGTATTACGTCATAAGAATCTCTAATCAATAACAAAGAAATGTGTAAAATAAGAAAGAAAAGATCTGACGAGAGGATTTTCGTCACATTGCTCTAGGTCATGTTTTACCACACCAACTCGTAACACGGTTTAAACGTGATAGTAAGATTTACGATATCGCAAGTTGCTGAGGGCAAATCAGCCGTTTTTCGTTAGACGCGGTATTTCCACCTAGTACGCGATATGTAGAGGAGTACTGCAGTATTTTAGTCAGGTCACGTCCCTTGAACCGTTGCCAAATGTGCCCCGCCTTCTCTTGTTCGCCAAGTTTTTCGCGTCCCAGTCACACGGGAGAGTTTATGAAATTCTGCTTGCGGTCCTATAGGTGTCCTGGATCAAGCGTGAATTCTAATGATCGTACACTCGGAGTTCTTATAAAATCAGCTATATGTACGCAGCGACGACATACGTAACGGATATACTTTTTTTTTATGTGATGATACGATTTTTTTTAATCTTACGTTTTTTTTTCGATATTATTATAGAAATCATTTTTTAATTGACAATTATTATTGTTAATTGAAGATTCTAGTATAAAAATAATCTTGATTGGTTTTTCTTCGAATTTGAGAAAAATAATCTTACAATCACGCAAATTCAATCTCAATTAATAAAACTTAGTACACGGAATCATGCAATCAAAGAAATTAATTGGTTTTGCCGAAAGAATAACAGATTTTCTCGAGTTACTTGCATTAAAGATATTGCTATGTAAGAGATAAAAGAATATATTGAACTTTATGATCCTTCTTAATTCATCTTCTTAATCTACAAATTCTACAAAGGTATCAAATATTTGTAAGAGCACTTCAAGGTATCCCTACGAATCAGTAGATTATTGAAATTGCATTTTCGTGAGAATTAGAGGGTTTAAATGCATGTTTAATTTGCACGATGCAAATAGAATGGTAAAATATTCAACGAAATTTGCTTAATCTAATTTGACATAATATGTAAGACGTTTCAATCAGTTATGCACATACAACTGTTGGTAGACTGCAAAAGTATTTCATATTAAATTCACATCAAAACTATTAATAGATAAACGCGTAAGAATGCGCGATTATTATTGCTTACGTTATTTACTTAATGTATTTTGTAGTACAATAATTTGTATTACACGTCTTATATATTTTTGAAAATTGTATCAGGTAATTATATAATGTAATTGATGTAGTATATTGCTATTAGAATTCCCTCTAATATGCAATCACCACGAAATTAAGTACATACTTTCGATCAGCAGTTTACTTGCCCGTTTAGATGATCTGCGCTCAGGCCGTGTACAGGTATTGAAAACATGGATACGAAGAGAAACTGCTTCCGGATAATTATGTCGGTAGATTGTCAGATCTCAATTTTCTCTCTTTGCAAATATTCGCACGTTACTTTCTTTCCTGCAACATCCGTGTATAATCGCTAATCCTCCCTCGCTTCGTAGCGGAATCAAGATCGACTTTCAGAAATTCGATAAAGTCTGAAAATTTCTTTTAACAACATGGAATCCATCATTAAATATCGTATCCGAAGAGCACTGTATGAGAACGGCATTGAGAACTTAATTTATTCTCTCTAAATAATTATCTTTTTTGCAAGCGCAAATATTCATAACTTTTTTAAATTTATATATCTATTTAAGTGAGAGATACAACACAGAGATACTCTCATTAAAATTAATTTTTACTTTTTAGCGTAAATGTTTTGCTCGAAACTCTGAAAACAAGTCGTCAATTTTAGCTCTTTTTGTTTGAGAAAACGAATACATCGTTTACCCGTCAAAGTAGACTCCAATAATTTCCTGATGTATATTAAATTCAACGGGAAAATTGAGAGTATAGATTAGGGTATCTAGGTTGTGTCGATATCGGTTTTATGCATCAATTTCTGTCGCGCTTCCCGAGGTCGACATTGCAAGTGGAACTTAACGGCGTCGGCGCGCTCGTAAAAGAAACGAGGCGAGACGCGTGGCACGAGTGCTCCTCACGCTTCGAAACACGTCGCGAGGGCAAAACAACGTGTGCATGGCTCGGCCGTTTAATAAGATATTCAAGACGCCCCGCCATCGGCGCGATGGTGATCATTAACGCATTTAACACGCGTATACGCGCGCGCGTGCGTGCGTGCGTGCATGCATGCTCGTAGCTCCGAACGTGCGTGCTCATGCTTGAGGGATTCATCCGCGTACACGGCGGCCACTGTCCCTTAATGCATTGCATAACCCGCGGAATCGTTTGCGGAATCGTTGCTTGGCGCCGCCTTTACGCGCGCGCCGGCGTCTGTTAGCTTTATCCCTAATTAGTCGACGTCGTTCCGCTGGCCGCAGACGATCGGCATCGTGTCGATCAGCATAATTCGGATAATAACAAAAAGCTGGCTTTATGAGACCTCTGTGAAGCTGGCAGAACCATCGGGAAGTAATGGGTTAACATTCATCGTGTACTATTTTGTACCACCGAAAATAAATTTGTACCCCGTGTCAATTTAAAAAAAAAGTAGTTTTTTAAAAATACATTTATTGCATTAAATTAAGATTCGAAGCTCTTTTTAATTGAAATGCGTAAATTGTCCGAAACGTTGCCCTGCACTTCCCGTTTGTTTTTGCCACAAAAAAGTTACTTTTTTTTTTTTCAAGAATTTCGATACTTGACTAGCGACCGCAGATCGGGGTCTCATATAACGAAGTTCTAGTCCTGGCGACGGTAATTGCGCGGAGAGTTCAGACGGGCGTCTTATTAAATGAAATCATTAATTAGCCGTACGGATTGTTAACCTACTTCTCGGGGCTCGCCGCCTTGAGATCACCGTCATTGCTCTTAGTACGTTATTCCTATTCTGAGCCTTATGGCTCCTCTATCTCGATTCTCGTAACTTCTTGGCGCGTATCCACGATTCCGTTATTATTCCCCACTGTTTGCCGACCAATTTTCAAAATTACCACCCGATACCCACTTTCAAGATGACCTGGAAATGAATCTTCGAACCGCTATACTTTTCCCATCAGATTTTTATTATATCGATTCTTCAGTATCACGATTGAAGTCTCTGCGAGTTTATTTCTCGATTGTGCGTCCTGATTTCTATGTCCTAATAATCTGGAAGCTATGCAATTACTCTTATCATTTAAATAATTGAAATATTATTGAAAAAGAGAGAGAAAAGAAGAAAAATTAATTGAGTTGAAGATTTTCAGAATATGTTTTAAATAAGATTTATTTAACGTAAATATCGATATCTTTAAAGCATGTAACTATACTTTTCGCTCATTTCAAGATTAACTGAAACATAAAATGCTTGAAATTTTGAAAGGTCAAAATTTGCAATTATATGAGCGATAAAAATCGTATTTTATTTAAGATATCTCTTAAATTGTGTACAAACTTAATTACATCGAGATAAGAATTAAAGAAAAGTGTATAATATGTACGTATATGATAAAATTTGAAAGAATTGTAATATTATACCTTTAATTATTATTTCATCAAATCTCCGCGGCCATATTGCAAATTATTGTTTCACACTTATTGTTCGTGTTATAGATTAACAAAACCAATAAAAAAGTTATGACGCTTAGAAATAATTTTAATAATTAAAATTAAAGACTTTGGTGAATCTTATCTCAAGATTATACGTTAGAGTGTGTAATGAAAATGTAGTAGCTATTTAAATATAAAAGCATATTTGAAGCGTTCCATTACGCCGCAGTACAATAATCGAGTAATCAATACGTTGTTTCGTCGTGCGATAAGTGCTGAAGATATACTTTTTTTATGAGCCATCAGTATGATGAGACTTGCTCTCGTGCTCTTGCGTCACTCGCTTGATCTCACTCGGCGCATAAATGATGATGCCATTCACCTTCGAATGGCCGAACTCGCCGTATAAATTACATTCAATAACCATGACCGTAAACATTATGCCTTTGGCGGAAATGCGACGTTACCAACAGATATACTGAGTTTTCTTTGAACGTATAATCTATCATCGGAAATACATATCGCTAGGGTTATATCTTTGCAGCGTCGTTGTCATTCGTAGAAATCGACAACTTAATTCATTTAACCAGATTAATGGAGTACTTATAGTTAGTGGATAACATCGCGAAATATCGACGGGATAAATTATAACGCTATTGCTAATTTATGGCATTAACACTCGCGTGTTAATGGATGAAGATAAACTCGCCAAGTGCGCGTAGAACATCGGATCATAGTAAGAAAACGTTTAACTATTATCGTCAATCCGGGCTATTGCGTACTGACTTTGTTTACTCGGAGTAAAGTCAAAGTCTTTTCTTACTTACTCGGCTCGTAAAGTTCCTACGGCGAAACGCGGTTTTTTATTCATGCGAAATTGAAGTACGCGATCACGCTTTAATATCATTCATCATTCTTAGCAGTTGCTAACTTCTCTCTTGCTTAGCCAACACGGTTAGATTTCAGGGATAAATTCTAAGTTTCCAAGTTTCCGCGGAAAAACAAACTTTCCAATTCTCTCCGTACTTTGATATTTCAATGCTGTCATTGTTCTTAATACCTAAATTTATTTTGTTTACGTTGAATTATAACGTGTATTTTCTGTAACATTCTGAACTTCTATACTTTTCATAAATCTCAAGCTTAATTAATTTCGTTGATTATAAATTGATATATATTTTAATTAGTCATTAATCCTATCGTAATACGATGCGCATATGCTGTTTTTCTAACACGCGTTTACAAACTGACGACGCTGGGTCGACTAATTACCATATTGCGCAGTATTTCTATATGTACTCAACTTACGACACAATCGTATCTGCGCGTGTTTTTATTGCTATCGCGAGATCTCATGCCGGATATATGTCAACAGTGTAGCGCATATCTTCAATTTTATCGTAAACTTTACTGTAACTAAACTGAGGCATTCATGAAATGCCAGTTCGGTACGTTATTTCCATATTATTATTCTAAACACGTGTATATATTTATGTATCGTATCTGTCCTTGGTAACATAAAAAGAGCGTGCTTTACGTAATCGGCAGTTAATTTCATTTTCCACTTGAAAGTCATTAAACTCGCAATTTTTTTTTTTTCAAACTCACTCGCTTGTCGCTCGCACAATCGCAAGTAGCCAACGGCAGGCAATTCGCGCGGGTACAATGCGCATCATTAACATTGTGTTCGCACGCATCGTGTGGACACATCCTTTCGCCGGTCGAGACAACCAGCAGCATGAGCCACATCCTGTTCCGATTGGCGTGTATGCACGCTGTCTCTGTTATCTCTGTGTATGCCCAGAAAGAAATTCGTGTCTCGCGGATAAGACCTTCTCGGAAAGCGCACGAGCGGAGCGGAGCAGAGCAGAGCGGCACGAGCCTCGGATTCTCATTCCTTATTCACCCTCTGGCCTTTTTAATATGCATGTTTTATGAGCATGGATAATATATATATGTGTGTGTATATATAAGCCCGGGCTTAACAGCACCGCGGAAAAATATCGGCTTTTTATCGCGGGGACTTTTATGTGTGGTAATAATCCGATGGCCTGCCGCGAACGTTAGGCGAGGCCATGCGTGGTAATTCGCTCGAAGGTAAAGCGGTGGCTTGCAGAAAGTAACTGTTTTACGATTCGCTGAATAAAAAGGTTTACGCATTTTAGAAAGAGAGGCATATCACAGGTATTAGAATGTACAACGATTTTACGATTGAAGGGCGAAAAACGGAATAAATGTATTTAAACGGAGAGTTTATGGCGCGAAAAATAAGCGTAGGACAAATGCATGCAAGTATCATTAGCGTTATCAGAAAAATTAGCACATAAGATAGATAAAGTTAATTTATGATTTCCTAACATGAATGAAAAAATGTCATGTATCTTGATGAATGTAATTTAAAATTTTAAGTGCTCTCTAATATTTGAAAAAGAATTAGAATTAAAACTTTAAAAAAATTTAAAGATGTTTTAAAATATTGGAAAAAATTGAAATTAAATGTTAAAGAAAAAAATTTAAGAAAAGAAAATATATGAAATATATTCTCGAATACTTACAGAAATCCGAATAAAAGTACTCTTACAAATAATTTATTTAAAGCTAATAAATTATATTTATATCAACGTTGAATATTGGATAGGTACACATTATGATAATATTATATTAATATACTACAGTGTGCTAAGCAATTGCGGAATTCTTCAGCATTTTAACGGTTAGATTATGCCAATGACATGAATTTTGTAAGAAGCAAAATTTGCATTGTGCAAGTCGCTCGAATATTCTCATCGATTAACATTTGCATCTCTTTCTGATTCAACCGTGTTTGACAAAATTACAAGATGTCTAATATTTATTATACTCTTTAGGGGAGTACTTTTCTAAAATTCATAATTAGAATAATTTTTATATTCAAATTTCTCTAATCATATCAGAAGCCACTTAAAATTTTAAACGACAAGAAAAACTGTATTCTGCATTCCGAATTTCCGTAACTATTTTATTGAGAATTCTCTTTCTTTTTGTTCTTTAGACATTTACGACGCTAGAATTAGCCTGGCGCCTTGATATTTTTAACTAAGAACATATTTACATTATCTTCGGGGGGGACTCTATGTATTTAAAATATCATCCGGTGGTTTTGGGATATCTCGCTTATCACGAAGATGTAACGCGTTTGTTTTGTGCTCACACCTTAAAACTTGAGATAACGCGTCGTAAAACCGGGGTCATTGTCTACACATGGTACGGAAGAGTCGCTCCGCAGTTATAAATCTCCGCCTTCGTTTACCCAGACGCGGCGGATGCCGCGGGAAAAAATAATACCGGGTGCATTGTCCCCGTTGGCAACCCCTCGGCATAATTCGCCGAGACATCGCATCGCAACGAAGCTTTTCATCGGTTTTCCAGCAGCTCTGATGTCACGACGGTTTTCGATTCATCGGAAATCGATTGCAAATAATTAAGCCTTGACAGCCGCTTCGGTCGATTTCTGTTTCCTAATGACTAACCCATCAGGATACCGATAATAGGTGAAGATAGGTCGGCGACGGTGCCCTCGGGGCCGTTCTGATTACACCATTACCTACTTGCGCTATTACTAATCATCTGGTTGCACATGTATACGTGCGTACGTGTGAATACATACACGCATAATCGGTTTATCATAATTAACATCTCGCGGAAGCTGAGCGAACGAACGGAAAATTTCCAAGCTAATGGCTGTGAAATTCGTTCTAATCCTCGCAATTTGGGAAATTGTGCGTTACTGGTATCAGGCTTTCGGCGAGCTTGGGCTGCACTGTACACATTATTCAATTAAGTTGTAACATCTTGCACTTTTTGGATAAGTTTATGCTTCATTTAATGTCTTACTTAGCGATTTTCAAGCTGAAGAAATCTTTCGAGAGATTCTTCTTCTCACAGCCTTAGAGGATTAAAAACAAGATAACATTTAATACTTAAATCTTACAAGCTTTCAAAATTCATTTTTCAAGGAATTAGTTTGTTAGACAGTTTGGATCATATCTGACTACGATTAAATTTATTATAACTTTAATTTACGTTAATTATGGATGATACATATTTTATTATATTTGATTATAATGATAGGTATTCTAATTATTATAAGATTAATAATTTTAGGAAATTATTTTGTGTCGTCTGTTTCTATTAATTTATTCATTATTATTCAATTATATTTAAATATTTGAATATATATATTATTAGTATTATGAAGTGTATATGAGTCACTAATAGTCGGAATTAATACAGTAGATACGTAACTTTTACTTTTATTATTAATTTATGAAACTGGAAATAGATGATTTATTTATACAATATATAGTTTAATTATTCCATTATCTAGTAAAAAAATTACATAAACGAGAATAATTTTTTTTAGAAATTCGATTTCAACTAAATTAAAACTAAAATACGAGATGAGATTTACAAAAAGCAATGCTTTTTAATATTTAATATTTAATATGTATAAAAATTGGATTAAGAAATCAAATTTCTTTAAAAAGAGTTTATGTGTTCATCTGACAGCCTAAATGGCATTTCTCCTCGTTCCGCTTCTGATTTCCATGAAACATTCGCTTGTAATGGGAGCCTCTTTGTAGCCGTATTTCGTATGCATTTGCGGTAACGTGAGGTTCAGCGTGTCGCTTACGCGTATGCGTCCGAAACCCTCGTAGCACATCTCTCGCAGAAACGGACGTAAACGCCACTACACGCGGGCGTGGAGTCTCGCTGCGCTCGCGCTCGCGCGCGGACACGCTTTCTGTTTTTACTTCGCCTTTGGAACGGGCTCTGTTACGCCGCTCGGCCGAATAATAATTGCCTCGACTTTCCATTTTCATCAAGAATGCGACGTTCACCCGTTTGTCAATAGTACAGGAA
>VBVQ01002692.1:0-23353 GCA_011636635.1 Tetramorium simillimum
CCCACCCACAGGCGCGGTCGCGAGCAACGCACGCACGCACGCACATATCTTCGTTAATAATATACGCGGAAATCTGATTATTTTTCTGCTTCCCCGTTTTAATTCTGAACGATTTTTTCGTTTCTCCTCGCCCCGCGCCACCCCGCCCGAGCGCTCTCACCCCGCTTTCGTTGCACGCTCGGTCGTGTGCGGTTCGATGTTTTTGCGCGGGGTAAGGTCCGATTGGTCGGCGTCCGCTCGCCGGTGGGGTGGGAAATGAAAGGTCGGCCGTTCTCGGGCGTATGTGCACGTACGTACGTAGCCACGCGTGGTCGTGATGGAACGTGTGCTTCCCCGGAGAGAAAGAGAGACAGATAAATCGAGAGAGAAAGAGAGAGAGAGAGAGAGAGAGAGAAAGGGAGGGAGCGCGCAAAGCAAAAGAGAAACGATAAGCGGGTGAGAGGAAAAGACACTAAATGCGCGAACGATACTTGGGCTGGAGCAACACCGACCGCGGCGCGACACGTCGGTGAACGCGCGAGCTCCTTGATTCAGCTCGTGTCCTTAAGGCAATTTCTGGTTGCGTAATCGTTTCTCCCACTACACACCCGCCGATCGGACTTTCACTTTGACTTCGTGAATTGTCTCGAATTACACGTGGGCTTGCCCTACCGGCGATTCCCGTGCGCCGAACTAACTTCTCTTAATATTTTATAAATAAATCACCTTTGCAGAGAGGATAACTCGTTCCTCCTAACGATCTTATCTTTTTTAACCTTCGTTTAAAAAAATATTGCAAGACACATCTCGTGAATATAAAAACGTGCAAAAAGAATAATTAAAATGTACTTGGAACTCCATCCAGATATTAGTGAAATACTTACGTATGAAGAGATCCGAGGTCACTTTATTTTTCATTATATTTTCATCGCGGTTATATTACTGCCGGCGCTGCGTGTTACGCGCCGCAAACTATAACGCGACATACCATCGACCGCTTTGACATATTCCTCCCCATTTCGTTCCAACTTTTTCCGCTTATCGCGCTTTGCCGTTCGGGCCCGCGTTTTTAATACTCTAAAATCAGAAATTAATGGAATAATTTTAATTCGCCGCCCTAATGGGCTGTCCGTCCGGTTCTCTTTACCAACGTCGAAAACGCCGCACACTGCCGCACGATGCCGGCTGTGTAAGAGTGGCACACAAGCGTCGCGTCGCATCGCGTCGCCGTTAGCCGAGGGCGGAAAGATCGCGGGCGGGGGTGGACGGATAGACGGCGATGGCTTTTTTCGACGGACAATAAAATTAATTTCGTTCGATTCCGATTAACTTCGTTTGTAATCACGCGAAAAATAAACACGCACGAGAGAAGATAATTCTGCCGTAGTCGTTCCGCCACCCATCTCGCCCACCTACCCGCCCTGTCCCATCCTTCGTCCTTCCCAGGGCGCGAGCAACCGCGTTTCCCTTTCCATTTGTCCAGTCGCCTGTCCATCCGTTCGTCTGTCCGGTGGCAAACGTACGGTGACCGTGCTCTCCTTCCAACAGATATACAAGTCGCGTCAAAAGTCGCGACAGATTCGTCGACAAATTCGAAATCGACTTTTCAGTTACTGACGTGATCTTTTCTTCTACTTTAACTTTCAGCACCTGAATGGTTCTTTAAACAGACTCTGATTTAAATGCTATCAACCTTTTCAATGAGCTAATTTTTATGACATATCGGATGCATCGATAGAAAATCTATACAAAAAAATGTGTGATAGTTCAAAGATCTGTTTATCTGTTTTGTATTTGTGTATTTTTAAAGCATAAGTCGACGAAATCATTTTTCTTCCGAAGAGATGAATTAATATGCGACGCTTAGACCTTCCGAGCAAAAGCGCGTAATTCGTGATACACCCTGTATATTTCCTGCATCCGGACCGCGAGCGGACCGAAACGTACCGAATAAAAAGCGACGAGCAAGAGAGAAAGAGCGAGAATAGGGGGTGGGTCAGAGGGAGAACGGAGTTAAAAAAAAAAAGGAAAAGCAGACGCGGATGAACTATTAAAAGGCACGTTCGACCGGACGCCATGGCCGGGGGTTTTCATTAAAATTCTTTCGATCTTTTAACATTTCCAATCGGTGTTTGTCGGAATATCGAGTTCTCGCGCGCCCTGGTAAAAATGTAAACGACCGCGTCTGCCGTAACGCGCGGGCTCGACAACGGCCGAGCTAATAAGCGTCTCTCACGTGGATGACATTTTCAAGTGTCGCGATATCGAGGCTCGTTGGATGTTTATGAAGTTTCGGAACTTTATCTAGTAAGAGTTTCCTTGCGCACACGCTGCACTCTTTGAAAAAGCGCGCTTATTTATTCATAAAGAAAACGATTTCAATTTGTTTCGAGAGGCTGTTTTTCCGTATAAGCGATATGCGAGCATTTCCGGGTAAATTTTTATACAGCGCATCAAATTTATGAGTTGGAGTTTATTAAGTTGCAAATTATTAATAATTCATAGGACGCTATAATTAATCATATTAATGAAGAAGGAAAACGTTGCTACTGCGAGTAGATGATCCGTAGCGTCAACGATGAGCAAATTATCATTTTCGATGGGTTACGCGAGCCAGTGAACGATGACCCGAAACAGTCATCGAGAAAGTGATGAACTCGAATTCCACCCTGATTACCAGCGCGCGCTCCATTAACTCGAATTTCGTGCGAACCAATCGACCGTACTAGTCATCGTTGTTGTAACCCTTTCAAATAGCAAGTCCTTCCTACAATTACCGATTTGCGTGCGCGTGCTTCTATTAGCGTAACGATTTAACGCAAAGCATATTTTACAATTTATCCACATTGCAGATATATTACACTCACTATATAGCAAACATCGAAATGTACAAAATCGACAAAATCCAAGTGCCAAATATATTACATAAAACGATATAAGCAACACAATTTCGCGTCCGCTGCATTTTGTAGCGTATCATGATTTCATTTGAATGCTTTACAGAATTTTGCCGACCGCAATCATCATCATTTCGCGTCTGACAAAAACGAATTTAAGAATATATCAGCAATTTAAGAACTTCATTATTTCCATCACTCAATAATTTACAATTTATTTCGATTATTTAAACATTTTGTTACTTCAACTATTCTTATCCGAAAAATCCGAACAATTGTGAAATGTACGCAATAAACGCATGCAACATTTTCACTTTCATTTCTATCTGTTTAATGATGAAATATCTATTTAATGACGTTGATTGTCTTTTAAATACGTTACATAATCAATGACGATCACCGGGTTTAAAGCTCATAAACACACGCACACTAATTAACTTCGGCATGTGTTACTCCATTTAACCTAAATTGCTAAAACGCCATGTATAAATCATTAAGCATTAAGCGCACTAATTACATCTGTTCCTAAGCAGCTACATTAACGGACCGCGCTGAACTGGTCTCGCCGTTCTGGGAAGACAGAACGAATTTAGTACGCCGCATTACTCCGCTGACTCTTAACGATTCTTGAAACGGGTCAAATAGGTCAAAACGTATCTAATATCGCGAGCGTTCGCCTCGGGAGATCGTGGCTTTTCTTAAATCGGGTTAAAATCGGTCAGCGGCTCGATCGATTATAGCGCTAAAATAAATCTGAGATAAGAATACACGCGGTACGACGAGGGAACATCGCGTAAGGTAGATTGAATTTTATCGCGGTGGCAGGCATTACATTCTGAGACGTTGATGCACACACGCGCACATTTGTGAACGTCGTGATGCATCGCGATGGTAGTAGGTAGGGGGGAAAGGGGAAAACGCACAGGAGTTAAACGAGTCCGTTACCGCGCGCGTTTTTTTCTACGACAGTGTGTTTCGCGGGCTCGGCTGGAGCCGTTTCTTTCCGGAGCAACGCCGCCGGAGCAACGCGCGCGGTGAATCATTATTTATTTTTGTGTTTCACGCTGTCAAGTGGCGGTGAGAGAAACGAACGAGGGAGCGACGGTACGGAAAGGGTGGGGAAAAAGGGCGCGCGAGAGAGCGGGCGAAAGTCGGAGGGAAGAGGATGCTTCGGCGAGCGCCGCGCGCTCGAGTAATTATTACGGATTTTCCGGATCTAATTCTCCGGACGGTAACACGACACAATTCACTCACGCAGATTGCGCACGAGAGGATGTAAATTCCTGTCAGTCGGACGGTCCATTTCATCTCCTCTTTTTCGCCAGAGCTCCTAACCGACACCGAGGTCGGAGCTGGACGATTATTCGGTTTTCCACTTTCTCCTCGCCTGTTCTTCGCCCTCCTCCTCTCCCTCTCCCCTTCCCATACCTTTTCCACGCTCGTTTCGCGCCCTCGTGCCTTCATCCGACGCTTCGTGGCTTTTAACCATGATTTTACATATCTCGCGTGTATCTTTCGAAAACGAAACGAAAGTCGAATTCGGATTGCGATTACAGATTTATTACTATTAGCGTTTAAATCACGAGAGAGAGAGAGAGAGAGAGAGAGAGAGAGAGAGAAAGAGAGAGAATTTGGATATTTTGGATTTTTGCGATAACAAATATACATCTGCGGGTCTAAAAAAAAAAATCTGACATTTTATGATTCTAAAACTGATAAAAGTTTATCAAAAGTGTATTTCTGCAAATGTACATTAAGTGCACGGCGTCTATTAATATCGTTTATCCGACTGAATCATTATATAAAGCACAAAGTAAAGCGAAAGCTACACGAATGCCATTGTTCAAATTATTCGTTCCCGATTTACGTGCTTTCTCATTGGTTCCGAAATATCCACTTAAGAAAGTAGATTCATATTCAAGGCTACCTATTTTTATTCGGTAGAGACAGACAATCGGGCATCGCATATATAAACGCATATATGAGGGTTCGTTAGTATATGCCATAAGGCACTAATCGTCCACAAAAAAATACCGTGATGTCAGTCAATCGATTTTATCTCCCCTCGTCGTGCGCAACCCCTTGAAATGCATGTTAAAGCTACACATGCTGACCATGTGGTACAATTATACGAACACTCGTTCCCATCTCGAAATTTTACCGCTTGGCGCTAAACTAAATCAGGTGATATTACCTGTCCTCGGAGAGACGTGAGGGGCCGCAATGCCGGTTCGCGCTGTGTTTCGCGCGATTATTCGCGTGTTGCCTAATTAAACGCTCGCCGCTCCGAATATCATGTTCAACCGGCTAGATCTAGATATTACTCAACGAGCATGCGTGCGTCAACGCGTAAGCGTGAGGCGGTACGATTGTGTGCGGGCGGTCATTAAGGATGCCAAGGGCCACTAATCGTCATCAGAGACGTATTCACCGGCTCGGAGTCGTATACAGAAAATAAAATTGCCTCCCCACCCGCGCGTCGGTCAATGGACATAATGATTATTTTCTGCGGTATAATGAGCCCAGCCGCCACCGCCGCATCGTTGTGTCTACGCGGTGGAAAGATAATAAAAGATTCAGGTCAATAGCGGTGTAATGAGGTATCTGGAATCCATCAAGGATTCATACGCTGAACATACATAATAAAGACCGCACTGGTTAACGTATAGGTACGTAGCGCGAAATGCAATTTGCGAGAAGAGAAAGAGAGAGAGAGAGAGAGAGAGAGAGACACAGTGTGTTTGTGTGCGTGTACGTGTATGTATATGTATGGTCGCTGCATGCTGGTACGATCGCGAAATGCGTATCAGCGGCTTCACTTAGGATTGTCTGTTGCCAGCGAACCGTTATTTGTACATGAGGTAGAATGTATCTTTGTTATGTCTATGTATATTGCGGTAAGGTTTGCCGGATAAAACTCGAGTTATCATAAACAAGCATGGAAAGGAATTATTTATCGCGGCGGATAGAATTCTCACAAGAGCTGGATAACATCAATGGTGATAATGTCAGCTAACGTAATTTGCTCGCGCAATGCCATGGCCGCAAATTGAATCGCTTGGACTAACCGCATCGAAATAAATGGCGAGGTCACAATTTAATAAGGACCAGTCACCATCTTCCGGTGATTAATTCTTGCTAAAAAGTTCCAGCAACTTTACAGACTCCTTTCTCATGGATCTTAACTTCTCGGAGTCATTCTTGCCAACCACCAACCCCCTCGTCCACCGGCGAAGTAAACTTTTAATCCTCCGCTGCCTGAAGAACTTTCTACCCCTGTAAAACAGTCGGCAACGACACTGTTTCCATATTTGACGCATCGACACCTGGTAGCCTTAATATCTAGCTATTTTATTATTCAATACTCTTTTCTTATTTATACAATTTTTTGTAATGCCGGATTGATCATTTTAATTTTGTCAGTTGTGTCAGCCTTAAGATAGAATCTTTATTCTTTATTATATCGCAATCTTTACTGAACAAATCTCTCTCTCTCTCTCTCTCTCTCTCTCTCTCTCTCTGATAGCGCATATTATAGAAAACGATAGAAAAATTATTTAGAGAAATGTACAACTAAATGAAGCAAGTATATTTGTTTTCCCCTGGATACTTAATCGATTAATATTTGGACTTGCATACACTTTGGCCGGTAGGAAGTTCTATATCTGCAAATTGTCCTCAAAGGAACGCCTCGTTAGAGGGTGAACGCGAAAGTGGGCGTATATTGAAACCAGTTGCCAACAACTTGAACAATTATAACGATAATTGCGACATATATTATGCTAATACCGCGCGCCCGTTTCGGTATCCGTTCCGTCTTTATTCGCCAAGTTCCGCAAAAGAAATTACGGTGGAACTTTCTAAACAGTCGCACGGCATGCGACGATCGATTCCCCTTACACACGCGCGAGGTATCACGTGGGTGTGGGAAGTGCTAATAATTAATAAACAGCCGTTCGAATATGCACGTTACTGATGGATTTATCTAAACGGCCGCTTGCAACTTGGACTAAACATTCACTCGGAGAGCAATTATGACGACAATCATTCTACATCGGTGCACTTGTCCCGGACACGATGGCATCGCGAATTGGCGATCAAGAGCGAAAGACAGAAAAAAAAAATCCAAGCGACGACGCGCGCGCGTTAGTTTAACATTTAAACGCCATGTGCGGGACGGCTTGAAATAAAAACGCATCGAATGAAAAACGAGGATCGTAAACCGGCTTGCAGGACCTTCCGATATTTTTTTCGGCGGGATACAAGTTATTACGCGACGCTTGGCACAGCCCCGCTTGAAATCCCCGATGCCATTAAAATAGAAATGGGAAACCCGGCCCTCCCAATTCCAGCATAATATTGTGATTACGATATGCACAGACGCTTTATATATACGCGCGTACACTCGCGCGAGAACTCCAGACCGAGAGAGAGAGAGAGAGAGAGAGAGAGAGAGAGAAAGAGAGAGAGAGAGTGCCTCTTGCCCAGTACACATCCAATATCAGAATCGGCCCTTCGCGTTTCCCATGCATTTATTCCTGCATAAGCGATCCTATGCCTGCGCGCGTCATTATATTTTCGGTATCTAATATACATTTTAACCGCACAAGACTGTAGCGGTTTCATCTCGTACAATCGACGACGTCTCTAACGAGATACGCGCGTACGCTCCGTAATTCTCCGGGCGATATCTGGATTTTTAATTGTAATATGTTACGTATCTGTTAGAATTAAAAAGTAAAATATATCACGTCGATAACATACGTTGACGATCAACATGCGATTTTAATAAACGGATTAAGTAGCCGAGGGCACATATATTAATTCGCTGACGCTACCCCATTCGCTCGCATAAGTTTTGACATCTATACGAACGAAAATAGTATTGTTGAACAATGCATTATCGATTTACGCCAAGTTTTATATCGGACGTGAAAATATGTCTCGGAGTGGCGCGCAGCTGCATATTCGCTGCTGCTGGAGAGTTGCGCTTCATGCTTGCTGTGTATTTATTCCTGCCCGCGCCAGTCTGTCGTTATTTCTCCAACGCCTAATGTATGTTTCAGCAACACGTATCCGTCTGCTCGTCGCTTTAAATTTTGTAGTATATATCTCCTAAAATTTTTGCGTCTCTAACAGATGTAATCGTAAATCATTTCTCGTAATGTTCGCCTTTTTCTTATTATTATATACCTACGCGTGTGATTTCGCTCAATTCGCTGCCGCGGGTCTCCCCACTTGAGTTCGCGAAAGTGGCGAATCGAGAATCAGCTATGCGAAAAGAAAAGACACAAAATGCTTATTGACGTCAATTTAATTCCGTTTTCACTCTTACGACTTGCACGAGTATGTTAGCCGTTTCCTTTTTTTCTTCTTTGTGGTTTCAAAAATCCACGGAATTACAAAGAGTAAAGTGTGCGAAAAAGAGAAAGGAAGAGAGAGAGAGAGAGAGAGAGAGAGAGAGAGAAGGAGGGAGGGAGGGGGAGAGAGAGAGAGAGAGACAGGCTGCTACACGGAATACAAAACAAAACTATCGCTTACGCGCGCAGCATCACCATAAATCCCAAGTGTATGGCTACGTAGGTCGTATTCGCGCGTGAGATAGTGCTCGGAGTGGAGAATGTATCAAAATCAGGCGCGAGGTTGCTTTATGGACGGGAACGCTCGTAAATACGCACTTCTGGTACTCCTGCTCGACTACGGAACGGCCGAGACTCCAGAGAAACTGCCTGGATACGTTAGGCGATAGAGAAAGGGCTACGAAATAGCTTCTACGGGATGCTAATAAAAGATAGAACTGGCTAGATAAACTCACGCGGGCGATACCGCTTCTCGCCTATCCTCGCTAACGCCCATTGTTTCGGACAGCGTCGTCTTGTGACCGTCCTCGACGGTGAGAACACAATTGATTATCGGGACACGAGACAGCTGGAGTTTCACTCCGCTATCAATTTGAACTTTTTACGCTCCTGCGTTAAGTTTACAGCGCTGTCGTAATCTCGATTAATTTTTAATTTCTAATAATCACGATTAAAATATGTGTGCGCTTTATGCGTGCACTTGTTGTGCGTGTTTGACTTTATATTCTAAGTGAATGCAGAAAGAGAGCACGAAAACATAAATCAGAATTAGTTAATGCAGATTTTTGGTGCAATTCAGCTGGAACCGTTGCGATCGTATCGTAACTTTCGTTTAAACGAGGCATGGCGGAAATAATTCCATTATGGCATTACGTAGAAAAAAAAAGCGTGTATTATTGTCCCTGTCTTGAAATTGCCAGCGGTGAAAATGGAGCCTCGGGAATACATTTTGAACATTAATATAAATTTTTATTATTTTTTTTATCTTGGCAAAAAAAATCCCTTTTATCGGAAAGTAATTACATACTGCATAATATATAAATGTATCTAAACCGGTAACCCTTGTTTCCGTGTGTTCCGATGAAAAATTTGCGCTCAGTGTTTAAAAATTAATATGAAATTTTTTATTACTTTTTATCTCGGCAAAAAAATCTCTTTTATTGCAATATAAAATAATTACGTATTTTATAAAAAGAATTTTACGGGAAAAGAGATATGTTACAATCCAATTTGAAAATGGAAAAGAATTGATGGTATATTAAATATTGTCCGGTCGATTGGCGAATTTGCCGCGCGAAGAGCGAGTCCGTGTCGACGAAAACTCCTTCTAATGTCGATTTCGGGAGATAATGATGTGCTAAAAAGTCAGGACTCTACTTAGAAAAAAAACATCTTGACAATTCCAAGGCGTTAAACGAACACGCGAGACCGAGCGGGGCTCTTAAACGACAACGCGACGTTTAACAGATACGAACCTTCGATGAGCGTTTCGCACGCATTGCGAATGTAGTGCACGCGTTTACACGCACGCTCTCCGCAAAAGCGGAGTAGATTGACATTTTCAATCGCTCACGAACCGTTATTAAAACGTCATGTACACGGACGAGCGGCCGTCGGTTGACGGGAAAATTTGACTTACTGGATCTCGGCTGTCCCCCCGATTGCCTGGCCTACCTTGCACGACTGTATTTTGCTTCAATCAATTACAAAATGTTGGCGACCGGCTTAACGACAAACGCACTACGAGATGCAAGATAGCGAGCGACTCGATAAGTCGCAGTTGACAAGAGACGGCAGTGATTATCAAGTTTGTGCGATGCTTCTTACGCTTCCTTCGTCGCAATACATATGCACTAACAACTTGTAAAGCAAAGAGTGGATATTCATCATTTGCGTAAATTATTTTCATGCTGCCGCACAGGTGGTATTTCGCCAAACGAAGATTATTTACTCATGTGTGATAGTTTCCAGGTGCCGTCAGTTATAGAAAAATGTGCAAAAAGTTTCATCATTAAATTACTGTAATTTTTAATTTAATTAAAATTACTAACATTTTACGCTTTTAATTTTACACTTTTAATCTCAGTCTTAGTGACGTAGAGCACGAATTTAATGTTTGCATTTTCTTCGTGATAATTTTTATCAAACAATAAGCTAACGTCTACCGATTATCTGTGATTTACGGATTTTCGTTTCTTAAACGTGTATGTTTAACTCATCCCGAGAAACGCTTCAATTAGCACGTTGCGTCAGAACGGTACGTGTATGCCGTGCAGTCAACACAATCGATTCCTTAATACTTAAGAACGAGTATAATATACTTAAAGAAGTACAGTGTAATATTTAAAAATCGATTCAAAACTTGTCATTCTCGACAAGTAAATGATCATATTGCGCGTACCCAAGAGGACAATCGTTCGTAAGGTGCGCTCGTATCGAGGATAAGCTAACGGTTCCTGAAACGTTTTCCCGAAACGATTCCCACCCAATTCAAAGCGGCCTACGGAATTCCCTTACGAGCCGTAGAAACAGTTATATCTTTGGCAGACGAAAAGAATGGATCAATGCGCCGTGATCGAAGTAGCTTTCGCCGCATATGTGATATGTATGATATCGTCCGAACGTATGCATTCACATTTATACTTATAATCATACAATACCATATCAAAAGTTATTTTGCAAATTTAGTATTAAACGGAAAAGAGATAACCTTTAATTCATTAAATTGTAAAATTCATAAAATGTAATGATAGTACTTATTCGCGCTAATTCTCGAAATTTTATATATAAATTTCATAATATTATATACGTAATTATTTATGTCGCAAAATAAAAAAGAAAGGTTTAGTTTTACGCAATAATTGATATGTAAATATGTAATATTCATATATTAACCGTTATATATATTACTACTGATAAATTAATATTCTTCAATCTTTTACTTAACACGAACAAAATGAACATCGGAAAGATATTCTCTTATAGTATAAGCGGCGATCGTCGATGTTTCGTGAATCATTTCTAAGTAATTGGATAAGATTTCCTTACATTTCCTTAGAATGTACATCCGTAAAAAATAAAGATGAAAATGGCAAAAGTTTTAGTTGGATATCGTATGTGCTGTTCTAGTCGCGAGGAGAACGGCAGGATGCAGCGCGGCACAAGCAGGCCGCGTGAACGCAGGGAGCAAGGTGTTAGTCCGCACGGAATTTCCTACGCTTGATGCCGGATACGAGGCTTAATTGCACCGCCACACAATGTAAATATGCCGCGTCAGTTAACCGTCTGTCCACGTACACGCACGCGTAACACGCACGCGCATGAACGAAACCGACCACTCTGTCATCTACGATAATGCCCGTTGTGTCATCGCTCACCAGTGTGTTATCGTTCACAATGAATTCTTGCAAACGTGCCGCGTCTTCCTCATTCGCCGCTATATAGAATTTCGAGTTTAATTTTTCGCTTCTACGGCTAATCGACTTTTTTTTATGTTCTTATTATGTACACGATATTACAACGTTGCACCTTTTGGCGTTACGTGTATGCAACTGAAATGGATTATTCAGACAAAAAAAAACTGTGTACCGTATAACGAATGCCACAAATTTTACACGAGCAAAACTATTGAATTTTTTATAGTAATCGAGATGGTCATTAAATTGAATGTTGAAAAGACGGGACTGCACGTAGCGCGCTGAAATTTCTTTAGCTGACGTTCGTATTATTTTAGTTTCGAACGTCCGTTACTCCCGTAGATCCAAGCTACCTGACCACGTATTCCTCTTTTCCTTTCCACGAGGCACCGATAGAGAAACGCAAACAGTATGCACGGTGACCTCGCCGTAGGAAGTTTCTAATCCCTGTGGCGGGCTAACGTTCAAATCTACCATGAGCTCGCCTAGCGGATAGTTACACCTCGGTCCAGAGATACAGGTAATGCTTGTTTACAGATATCGGGGCAAACATTAATACAGAGTAGTCTCGGCGCACACCGGAGGATTATATTATTCTTGGGCAGCCGAACGGTCACTAACTTCGCAATGAAATTCATCCTCTAGTCATGAAGATTGTTTCCATATTTGTTCTCTGTTATGTAACGAACACCTTGTAACAACCATAAATGGATCCAAATGCGATAACAAAGTTAATTCACAAATTAATTCCATTATTTGTCAATATTAAATTTCGATCGAAATTTTTACAAAGCCACGAGAAAACTACCGTCTGTATCCTGTTTGATTAATGCAACATTGTGCTTGGAGCTTCCAAATTGAATTTTTATAATTGTCAATTTATTACAATACAGACACTTTTGATAGCTTTAGATGCATCGACATTTTCAGTTCTATAATTTAAAAGCAAGCTGATATTTGTCACTTTGTGTTATTATACAGACAACGATATATTGGAGGCTTACATAATTAATTATTGTTTCATTTTTTTAAACGAAATTTGTGCGCAAGACAACTAATGTCCAGCAGCGTTACAAACTTGTTCCTTTTAGAAACTGCCGATAAACAAGAAATACACGACGGACACTTTCGACGTCAACAAACCTATTTCTTATCATTCGCCTTCCATCCCTTCGTATGAGACTCGAAGACCAGAGACGAAGGATCGACAGTGACAGTCGCCTCTGAAGAGCGACTGGATGGCACCGACGAGACGCACACTCGTGCAGTATCATCCCTTTCAACCCTGTACTTAGGGTGACCATCTCATTTATATAGTAAAACAGAGTCGCGCAATGGTGAAGCAGGGACGGGAGTTGAGTTTGTTTGTCGAGCAAACGTTTGCCGACGACACCGCCGGACACTGGTGCCTAGCTCGCTCTGGTCCTTGGTACAAGTCTGTCCGGACCACTGGAGGAGGGTACAGGGTGGTGGAAGAGGCGGGGGATTTAATACCATCTCCCAGGATGAACAGTGGTGGTCAAATAACTTTGCCAAGTGATTCTCTGCGACGGTATTAATGTGTCTGGCCCTTTTGGATTTCTGCTGCATCGCGAAACGTCGATAATCTGCGGATGGTGTCTTTCGTAGGTCGTCAAACGAGCTCATCGATTCTGCAGCATAAATTGCTTTCATCTGCTTGCTGCCATCCGTTCCGTTCGAGAAATTTTTATGTCTCAAAATGTATCGGACAAATCACACATTACTGTATCACTGTCACTTATAATTCACATTTATAAATCATACATTTCTTTTTATTTTACGTAAAAATAAAATATACGATTTTCAAACTTATGATTTAAAAAATTAAAATAGCCGTCAATCGATTATTTAAGTATAAAATGTATATATAAAGTAAAACCGCTATTGGCATCGCTTCTAAGATACGTGCAGCAAAGTTTATACACGCGTGACGGTTCGCGAATTCAAGATTCCATTCGTCTTATTCCAAGATCCAAACATCAAGGTCGTAAATCCATCAATAAATCCCTGCGCCCTCCTCGCGGTGACCACATTTGCTTAGGGATAAGAAGCAAAGACAAGCATACGGGGGCGGCGGAGGTGTAAGTCTGTAGGGCAGTGAGGAATGGCTCGGTCTAGCGGGCCTTTAGCCCCGGCTTAGCATGTACTGGAAACACCATCCCCTATCCTTCGTGTCGGGGCCAAGTTATACCCGCAAACAGTCGTACATTAGTGCCTGCAGGAGTCCTGCAGGATTTATAAGGGGCGCCCGCGGGCGCACGGGAGGCTATGCGGCCGTCTCCCGATGGTTAAAACTAGAAGAGACGAAGTGCGGGCAGGGGTGGGAAAGCGAGAAGATCCGAGAGGAGGTCAATCCAGCACCACACTGCGAAAGCTCCAGATTCCAGATAGCGGCGTTGACCTGTTGTTCGATTAGTAATGAGTTTACCGATCTCTATGAGATCTGCCGATACTATTCTTCATCCAAATCATCCGATTGCGTTATATCGCGGGACAGCGAAGCGTTTTCCGCGAGGCTTCCTTCGTTAGAGATTCCATATCTTATCGACATCTCTCGACGGTACGAGAACTCATTTTGACATTAGAGAGTCAAAGTGCAATGCCCCCTCGACTATGCCGAAGTGTTTCCCTGTTTCTGCGCTTTAACGAGCAATTGGCACACGCCAGAAACGGACGAAACACCAGCGACGAGCTTAAACTCGCTTCTGGAGTCTCTAAGAGTTCCATTCGGTACGTGAGCACGTCGCCAGAGGGTTGGATCGGCTCCGCGAGCAAGTCGAGGAGGGAGGGCCCGGTGAAGGGGTTCGGTCAGGGCCGGCCGGTGGAGAGAGAATGGGGCGATGGGTGGTGTAGCCAGTGGTCAGCACACTTGGCCGACCCTACTTCGCTAACTAGTTTAATGATATATGTTGAGCTACAAGCGCCTTGATTAATCGTTAACTAATGTTGGACCTCGTAGTGCAGCAGTACCAGCACCATCGCCAAGCAGCACCGTGAGGTACGCAGGGATGGCTAGGGAGAGGGGTGGTGGCGCGGAAGACAGGAAGGGCGAAGGTTTCTACCGCAGCCTTACCCTCGTCGAATCCACTGCTCGTGAATTCGAGCGTGGCCAAACAGAAATCTAATCTCACTCAACGTATAATTTGATTTATGACTCGCGGGCGCGCAGTAACGAAAGGACAGAGGAAAAAAGGTCGCGAAGGACAACGAAGAAAGAAAGGAAGGAAGGAAGAGGCGGCCAGTTCCAAGGCGTCGATGCAATTTGTTCAAGTGTCCATCGTTTCTTTAGGAGAGGGGTTTGCGAGCGGGGGTGCCGGCACGGTCCGTACGCAAATTTACGTCTCGCGAGATACGTCCCAAAACCCTCCTCAGCCTCCTCGAATTGAATTAACTTGGCGTCTTCCCCCGTCCATATTCCTGAGCTCCGCACGTGGAACATTGGTCATCCCTAATTCGCTTATGGCCCTCGATCAATTAAGTCGTCGGCCATTCGCGCAAATCCCAGTGACCCTCCCCTTCCTTTCCTCCATTCTGTCCCATACTTGCTCCAAGATAAAGCTCTCGCTGCGCATTATAATTGAATATATTTCCTACGAATATAAATCTGTAAATGTCTTGTATCATTGTTATCTTAATAAACTAATGGCTCTGATGATTAATTTATCCGATATGAAACAATTTTAATTGAATAAAATGCATTTTAATCATCATAAAAATATTTTTTGAAACTACATTTATTCTAATGTGATTCAATAAAGCAACAACAGTTTGCGAAAGGTTACGTTAAATACAAGAACAATGTTCGATCGATTCAAAAATCGCCGATCATAGTTCGAGTATATCAGACGAATGCGGTTAACGTATCACGTTACCGAAAATGTTTCGCGTGGGGAAGTGCAACAGTGGGAGGGGAGAGAAGCGGGAGGAGAAGGCAGCTCAGGGATGCAAGACACCGTGAAATTACCAGCAGAGTCTCCCATCCCCAGAGGGGTGGGTGGGCGGCGGAACGGACTCTGTCCACTCCGCGCCCTAGGAACCACTGTCCAGGCGGGTATTTGTCTTGTCTCCTTGTTTATGAGATCCAACATTGTTATTTGGCACCGCACCGGGGAGTTCTCGGTGCCATGCGGCCGGTAGTTTCCGGCGAGTTTCCTACTTTAAAAGGCCGCGTCCCGGTGCGCGATTACGTTCTGACTTATCCGCGGTTCTTCCCGTCCCACGATCGTCTTTAATCAAGGTCCGCTTGGACACTCGCGAGATACGATTAAACTTTGCACCAACAACGTTAGACGATGTAAACTTCGAGCTTTTCGGGTAGATTACGCGAAATTAAGTTTTTCGTAAAATCGTATACTGATCTAATTGTAAGCCAATTTTAACGATAACCAGTTTTTAATACTGCATTCTTATATGCTAAAGTTAATTTGCGTCTAAAATTATTTAATTGCAATCAGATTGCAATTAAATAATTATATTTCAACGACAATTTCGCTTTGTATCAATGTTGGAAATAAGCACTGTTTTTCGTTCGCCGTTCGTGCTGGGGAATAATATTAGAGCGTGCTTAATCGTGACAACGCATTAACGTATTACACGTGAGTTATCAGCGGTGCGGTCCATTGCGACCTAAAGCATTCTTAATAATGATCGCGTTGGCGCGAAATTTCTCCGGAGCATTATCGTTAGGTCAGGCAGCATTTTCAATTAAATTATTCGCTGCAATCGCGGTACCTTATCGTAAGTATAATATGTTCTCGACTGTGCGGCAAACATCGAACTGGTTCGGACAATGGCGCCATATATAAGCAAATTGCAATTACGTTTCCGTTGTGCTTAATGTTGCTCGTCGCAATATATTCTTTTAAATTAAATCAATAATGTTATCCGCCTACTTGGATTATATTTGTTTAGGAGTAAAATACTTTTCTTTTTTCGCAAACTTGGTCATGTTCCATCAAGTATAAATCAAAGACTACAACGATAAATGTCGATATCAAGCGTAATAACGACAATATTGTTGGAAAAATATTGACGACTAAATGATAAGCTCTGAACCAAAATAATTAAAATTAATCGACTAAAAGAGAGATGAGAAACAACACTAAAAGACAATAATTTTGTTGCGTAATTAAACTACTTGCTATATCAAAGTAGATTACGTATCAAGAGATCTAGATCCGGTTGAATCTGTTTGCACAGCATCTACACTGAGAGAAAAATATAGTTACTTTTGGCCTCAATCACAATTTTATAATATTTCTAACGATAATAAAAAACGATAATAATATAGTTAAGTTAATCATATTCATTATTAGAAATATTATAAAATTATAGTTGAGGCCAAAAGTAACTATATTTTGCTCTCAGTGTAGCTACATGAGAGAATTGAATTCTTAATCAACGTTTTTATATAAAATTCTTAGAAGCTCGTCAAGAGAGACACACCGCAATTAAATTAGCGCTGGCCGAGCAGCGGACGTAACATATGTTTCAAGCGTGGTTGATTAGGCATGTGGGTCACTTAACGCTCGTCAAACGACTGAAAGAAACGCCTTTCCTCTTTTATCGCGGGATGCGCTCGTCCGATTGCCTGACACGGACGGCAAATTAAATCCTTTAGAGGCACATTATTCCCTTAAAAGTATATGCGATAAATGCGTTCGCAATTACAAAAACTCGTCAGCGACTATCTTGCGACGGATGCGGAACTGTCGCGAGGGAGATGAACGCGGGAGGGGTGGAAGGACACAGAGGATGCTGCGTCGGAATCATATCAGGGTGGAGATTGAACGAATGACACCGTGAGCAAATTTCCGCGATCGGTAGAACGGCGAAAGCGAGCGTCACCCTCAAAGAGCGTCCGGCAATTAATTTTACAAGGGCGCAAAAGGAAGCAAAAAGTAAACAGCCCGGCGCGCATCCCGGGTCCATCGTCGCGACGATGGGTTTTATATCTCCGCTAGTTGTCAGGCCAACGAGTTCTGCCTCGTTGGCCACCGCGTATAATGTCCACCGTCAATATAAGCTGTCGGATGCTTTTTCCTAAATTGACAGATTTTCAATTTAATCAAGTTCCAATCTAATGGAAAAATGCCCGATCTATCGGTCGCGCGAGTAAGTGCGCGCGCGCGCGCACACACACACACACGTGCATGTGCGCGCGTCTGTGTGCGTATGTGCCAACGGGGATGACACACACATCGGGAGAATGTATGGCCGACACACGCGCGGAGGGGCCAGATTGAAATAATACTTTTATGTTTAATCGCAATCGAGGAGCCTGCCCGGCGACGACGCGGAACCACCCGCCGATCTCCGAGATTAATCTATTGATAAACATTCCATCACTCCGCGAATACCATGTGAGAGAAATAGACGAGCCATCGATAGAATATCTCGGCGTTTTATTCTTTTTACTTCTTCCACTTTTTTTTTTTTTCATTCTTCTTTTTGCCACCCATTTCCATGTTCGTCGTTCCGACCACGTTGCTTTACGGACGATCGCCTATCAAACGTACGTTTTTATTAGCTAAATCTTTTGCGACCGGCAAGTATAATAATGCGTCGTAAAACTGCGGATTTTTCGAAAGTGCGACTGTCTGGGTTTCCTCGTTCTTGGATTACCAGCGCGGCTGACTGTGAGCTCCATCCGCTCCGGTCCGCCGCGGATTAAATCAAAATCGCGCCATAACGATTTGCTCGATGCAAAAATGTTATCTCTCGCATTAGCAGAATCATCGGGTGATTTTCGTTGCACCGTTGATTCCCGTTATAGCAGCCTAACGCGTACGCTGGCGTCCAGCCAGCAAATATCATTATATTGCGTGTAAACAAAAGTATAGCGCGACGCGATAAACGAACTTTTTACGAGCGATCAAGGCGCGCGGGGCATCTCGGTGAGTCAAAAGCTGACCGCCGCGCGCGAGATGCCTGCTTCTCTGCCGGATTCTAATCGGCGGCCGCAGAGAGAGAGAGAGACCTACGCGCGCGGGTTCCGCTCGACAATAATCATAATAATTGTGAAATCCGATCGAAATGCAATTGAGTCGCTGAAATGAGCCACCGAGGTAATGAGATCCGATCCCGTCTGGGACTCCCCTGAATCGTTTACCTTCAATCACTTTCTTGACAGATGCATTTACGGTCGGGACTGGTGGCCATCAAGCTGGAATGCGCCTTAAGGCTGGTTACGGCGTATCGATCCATCGGACGGTCAACGCGCCGGATTCAGCTACGTGAAATTTGCGTCTTCGGATTCGAGAGGGTCTGGATAGGGTCGCTGCTTCTGCGGCAAAGCCTGTAGATAGTTTAGCGGCTTCTATCGTGTGACCGGCGAAATCTTCGGGACCACGAGTGGAGGAATATTCGTGACGATGCATCCGTCGAGCGTTTAACGGTTTCCGGTCCGCAGATGTGTCTGTGAGATACGCGAATATTTGCATATATATGCACATTACTGCGGTCTTCGCGGATGCAAAGGGTGCTCGATCCGTTTCGAGTGCGCGCTTCTCTACATCGCGCCGTGTATTCCTATTTTTACATTATATTTTACGTTACGCACCTCCGAGATTCGTAGAGCGGATCATTTGTCTCTGTCAGTAATTTAAATACTTGACCTCGCGAAAATTTTCGAGGCGAGAATATATGCGCGCAGTTGTTTTTTTTTTAGGATCCTTTTACTAGCCAATGTCTTCGTTTGAGCGCGCGGACGACCTTGTGCATCTCGCAAAATCTATGCTTGCTCCTTATATCCTTATACTTATTAGCGTCGCTGAATATCCATTATTCTGCCGAGAAAGAGAGATATTCCGCAATTAAGAGGAACGGCTAATGGCACTGAGGGGGTCGTTAAGAATACCGCGTTCAAAGGTCTAATAATTTATGATCGTCGAACAGAAGTTCGAGCGGCTGTGTGGAACTCTAAGCGAGTGAGCTACCCGCGATGAAATCGCGGATAAATTATTCCGCTGATATAACACCCGCGCACGTCTCCGCATATCGATCGATTCCGCGCAAAGTGCGGAGCGATTTATTCGGCCGATCGAGACAATTGACAATGCCTCGACGACAGTCGCGGAGGAACTTTTTGCGTCCGAAATCACTGGACAATGATCGATCGCGGCGGGAAAACTCCTTCTTTTCGCCGCCGCGTCTCGTCACGGCAGCGCGCGGACGGCATTATTATCCGCATCCCGCTGCTACGTACACCGGCGAGATATTTCTTTTTTGCCCGGGCGCGAATAAAACATTCTCCTTCTTTTGCGCGTAAATTGCACGCTCCCTTCTCAGATGCGCGCCGGGCATTAAGTCCGTGCGTGGAGTCCGGCGTGGAGTCCGCCGTGTTTGCCGACGGGATAATAGTGTAATGGATGGACAGGGACAACGAGCTCTAAACGGATGAGACTACCGTTTTCGAGACTCTAGTCGAGACGCGCTGTCGTCGTGTCTAGCGTCCGCGGTTGTTCTCCCCCGTCGCTTAATTGGCGTCATTGTCGAATTCTTCGTAGAGTCTAATTCTTTACGTTTAAGAATATCATGCGGCTTGCGTTCTGGCAATTAAGATCGTAAAGTGATGGATCAGCGCAGCGTCGCCTAATTACATCATTATCAATGAAGCGGTTTGCGCGCGACGCTGGAAATTTGCTAACGCGAACCTGCGACTTACCGATTTCCATGTTTTTCTATTCGCTACGATATCTCTTGATGCATATTCGCTGATGAAACTACATTTGCATTCCATTTTTTAATCTGACGAGAGACAACTCTGTAGAGAGTCGATAAGCGAGAGTTAATTGTAGCAAAAGAAAGTGAGCACATTTGACGACTAGTAATCCCCGGACGCTTGTTTGCTAAAGTTTCCCTACTGGCTAGTCCGATGTGCAAGCATCGACAAAAGTGGTCACCGTTCATTGAAGCCGGTACGTATAAGCTACGTGCAAATATTTTCCGCTTTACGATCGCGCAGCTGGAGAAGTCAGGATTTCCTCGTAATACTTTACCGCCTCGTTCTAACGACTTACAACTACCGTTGCTTACAACTAATTTCACTACACGAGAAATAATTAACGACCGATTTATCATTTTCATTAATGAGTTTTCGCTCAGCTTGTCCATGTCTCTCGATCGAAAAAGTCTTTTCTAATTTTGATTTCTTCTCCATATTTCTCAAGCACAAGCAAATTTTACGTTATAAACATCAATAAATTCACATAATTTTAGCAATAATAATTACAAAATATAATTTATTTGCGATTAAATCGCTTTTAACATTAAAGATTATTGATCAAGCAGATTCGATCGAGAAGAGAAAACTATTCTATTATTAGAAAATGTGGAATTTTTTACATAACACTTATTGTTAAACAAATGCATGCACTATTAGAAATTTTGATATTTCTCCTATTTAATTATATTCACGGCTCTTGTGTCTATCTTTCCATCCATTTCTGGCATATGAAAAACAAGTTGTGTTACGCTAACAAGCGATCGTGACATGCTAATGATAATTTAGTTTGCTGTCATTTACATGTTAATTATAATGTTTTTACCTGTGTCAGTTTGCAATCATTCTGAGTTAATATTATTTATTTCAACTATGAGATATTTTATTCAGAATTGCGCAATAAGAAGCCTGACTAACGACTTTCTTTCCGAACAATTACTTGGTAAGACATGCTGTCACATTTTAGTCATGACAAGAATCTGTTTTATACATTATGTAAATTGTGCATTATGTAATCTCATAGAATTAGATTCCACGATGAAAATTTTGATTACCAGACACTTAGCGAATGTTACGTAATCTCGTGATGTGAATCAATATACGAAATTGCCATTGGCTTAGTATCTGAGCTATGTTATAAAACCGAATTCTGTGAAAAAAAAGTTGCTAGATACATTTTAAGAAATAAAATGCACGTTAACGAACGAAATTGCATACCGATCGCATCATCTTGATTGAAATTATTCGAGCGCGCTTTGTTTTGTACGTTAATCTTACACAAGTCAGAAAGATCATTGACCGATTTAGGTTCGTGGCAGCTACTTAACTGTACAATTGGTTGTCATTGACACACAAAACCGTTAGTAACGAGTACGACGAGCGTCTCGATCGTCGTGTGCTTCAGCACTGCCACAGCGATATCGCGATCGCTTGAGCCGAAGCATGGGTCGAGCAATCGCTTAAGATTGCTAACCGACAGAAATAGGCCGCGTCGGTATCTTACATAGTAATTAACTACACTTGCTACATCAAGCTGAAATATATACATTACGCCGAAATGGTTTTCCAGGCACTGTGCGCTCGTTTTTGCAAGAGTAATCGTTAGTGCTTGTCATGCAACGTGTTGCGATTTCCGCCCGGCATCGCCAAGCGTAACCGCACGGCGAGCAAAACACATCGAAAATGAACAATCGAAAGCAGTTAACCGATTCCCAACATCAATAATCGACGAGAGGAATTCCTGCGCTTACCTCGCTCTTGAGATTCAATGGCACATCGCAGGGGGCGTCCAGCTCTGCCTCCGTTTTCACCTGATGAGACAGCATACTGTGGCTGTGCCGGGGCGGTACGGCGGTCGCCAGCATGTTGGAATGCTGCAGATGCTGAAGACGAGGCTGGAGATGGGGCTGGTGGTGATAAGGCGGCGACAATTGGGTGTTCAGAGTGCGAAGATCAGCTGGCGGGGAAGCGGGCGCAGCAGTACTGCTCTGTTCCTCCTCGGCCGAACCCTCCGCCATGTCAGCCTTGCATCCCGGGGACTCGTAATCTGCAAATCGACCAAAACTCTCGGAGGACCGTTCTAATAGCGGGCGCGCCGCCGCCACGACGCAATCCCATTATAGCGCGAATATAATTCGCGCGTTTCAATTCAATAGCGCGAAACGCTCGCGTCGTGTGCCTAATATAACAATCTCGCATTTTTCAATTGATGCCATTTTATAAATCTAAACGTAAGGAGAATACAAAAGAATCGTATATATGTGAAAAATGTAGAATAATTAATCGGGTGGTAGACTAACTAATTATTTAAGAGAGGAATGGTTTAATTGAGTATTACTCAGAAAAAAACAGTTTGTCATGAACACAAGTATGACCTGTCATATAAACGTTCGTTATTCTAAGTATCGACTAAGCTCGAATATCTCTGTTCCCTCATATGTCTACATATATATAATTTTCACTATAGACATAGAGCAAATAAGCTATAATGGAATAATTATACAAGTGCGTTGACATTTAATTTAATAACTGAGAAAAAACAGGGTAGCTGTATTTGATATTTTTCTTTAATAAAAGACGAACGAAGCAATTTGCCGCAGAAGATAAGAAGCCTTGTTAAACGATCGATATCAATTCGGATTGCCTTTGGTTTTTCGCGAACCGGGGGGAGAGAAGACGACACGCGAGATGCTAATTAAACCGGCGCGACGCGCGGTACCGCATCAGCCGTATCGAACGGCAGCGCGTGCAGCTGTTAAGAATGCAGACACTGGAAATTAGAAGGAGGCCCGTTCATCTTCCAACTTCAAAGCAAAAACATTTGGTTGGCGCATCGCACTGGATGCGTGAGTGAGTGAGAGAGAGAGGAAGGAGCGCGTTGCGGCGCGAGGGGCGCCGAGGGAGGTTCCAGAATAAAATCGCCGCGACTAACGCCCGCAGGCAGTCCCCCCCCTTCCC
>VBVQ01002693.1:0-23334 GCA_011636635.1 Tetramorium simillimum
TAATTTAGAAATCACTGTGATATCACGCGAATTAAGAATTGTATATTTATTTATGCACAATTTTTGCATTTAGTAATTGTGATTGCGTGTTCATCACATACGGATTTCTCGCATTTAATATAAGATTTTTGTGTCTTCCAGCGCTTTTTTATTGCAGATCTATAACATATAACATAATATGTATAATATAAGTATAAAAAACAATAATTACGTAAAGAAAATTATTATATAATAATTAAATAGCAGTATTTAAACTTACAATTTTCATCGTTAATTTCTTTGCTGTCCTAAAATTCTATGATTCGTGCATGACTTGTTGCATACGACACAGGTCACCATCGTCGCTGTCAAGTCACGTTACTTTCTGTATCTAATTCACCCAATAACTGTTTCAAATATATTTCTTGTTCTTCAAAATTTAATCTATAAAACAAATATACAATACTACGAAGAAAATGTTTCAAGTTTAATTTATATTATCAACATACATTAAAAATGACTTTATTACAGGTCGAAATGTTTGTGACAGATTTATTATTTCTATACAATTTTTAATGATACATTAAGTATCCTTATAATTATTAAAATTGATTTCCAAATTAAATTTGAGATTGTACCATTTTAGCTCAAGACTGCGTTTTAAAAGACGAAAAACCCATTTCACGCATAGTTAACTGGGCGACAAAAATGTATTCAAAGAAATTATTATGCAAAAAAGATTCAACATCGACCATATTAGGCTTCTTATTATTAATTTTATTTATTTATATAACGGTCAAATTTAATTATTATTATTAATTATTAGATTTATAATTGTTTATTATCCTTTATGAAGAATAACAGGTTCTTTTGTATGTACATCTTACACTTTTTTAGCTCATTATTTTATATTTTTTATAATTTTATAATTTATCCCTCTGCTCTCGATAATTCTTCCAGCGCTTTTATTTGATGTTATTATTTAATTAAAAACCACACACAAAATAAACACAACTTATATAATAGCACTTTACAATAAATAAAATAAAAACATTTTGTCACAAATTTAAAACTACATTAATGATAGGCGTCTCCGTCAAGTCAACGTGCTTCGACAAACAACGACGCTTACGAGCAGTCTCCTTTTAAAAACACGTCTATCTTTGTAGATATATCGATAAGTATTGAACATGGGGTCCATATGATGCTCTCTCCAACCTATAGCATACATATACTCCCCTCTTTTCATCCGCCTTAAAATTTAAGTGGCTGCAAGTGACTGGAGCACAAAAATTATCACTCGGCTACCTGAACGAAATTCTTTGGGGCCCCTTTTATATTACCTGAAAGAGTCTTTCTACCTGAAAGAGATCTTTCTACCTTGAAACCCTTAGTCTATGAATTACAAACTTATAAGAAAAAAGTTTACTGACTGAATACATACATATTTTTATTTGTTTCTTTCATCCTAGCGATAACGAAAATTTCTGTTCAAATCTATACCCACGCACTTTCTTCCCCGAAGTATGCCACTGGCGGAACTGGACGAACTCGTCCGTTTGACCTGAGACTCGGTCTTCAGGGAGGAATTTTTATTGAATATAAACCGTATTGTACACCCCACGGGGGAGTCCCACATTCCCCAACCTAACGACGGATCAGGGATGCGTAAAGCATTTTCTCCTACCCTCGTAGAAAAAAATATCTGCGTAATTAATATCATTTCCTTCTACTTTCCTTTTTCTCACAAACGATCGGAAATGAAAGTATACTTATATCCATCTATAACTGGTAGGAGGTAGTACGTTTCCAGATATTCGCTGTTTTCAAACAAAAAAGACAATTATGTAAGTCACAGCTGTGTATGCCGGTGAAATCCACTCCCTGGTATGACTACCACCATCAATTTATATAGCAAAGTGTTTTTGGCTTATTATTCAAGATATATTGCATTATTAGATTTAAAATTATAATTCACTTGTATAAAATATATAATATGTATAAGAGCACTTATAATATTAACATAAATTTTTCTTCTTAATTAATATTTGATCGATTATGTTAATATCACAGTTACAACATGCTAATCGATAATAAATACACTAAGCATTAAAATTAATGCAACAAAAATTTATACTAAAATTTCACTCAACTTCAAATAATCGTAACTTCGCGAAAACTTATCGCATTTGAAAAATTTTTTTTTTATTTTGAAGCTTAAAGTTTATACTTTAAATAGAGCTTATCAGATTTTGAATTTCTCCTTCTCCCTTTTCGCCTTCTCTTCAAAAGTAAGGACGTGTTTTGTCTTCAAAATTTTCATAGTTTGATGCCCTCCACGGGATCCAATGAATTTTTCTCGCAAATTTTATAAAAATTAACGTAAAATATGAACTTTTCCTTACAAATTAAAAAAAATTGATGTCTGTACGATTTTTTTGGCGGAGTTACGACGAATCAAAATTACCTATGCATTTTAGTCTGTTTATGCCTGTTACCGCCAGCATTAGCATTTACCCGATGCGCACCACGAGGAGGTTGCTGGTCGGATTTTGCGCATCGTGTGTGTGTGTGTGTGTGTGTGTGTGTGTTTTTGTATACCACAAGGATAAGGACCCCGTGGTTCGTCAACTCCTTAGTATTTAAAAACTCCAATCCCTCCTTGTGGTGTGTGTGTGTGTGTGTGTGTGTGTGTGTGTGTGTGCGTGCGAGTGCGTGCGTGCGTGTGCGTGTGCGTGTGCGCGTGTGCGTGTGCGTGTGCGTATGTGTGTGTGTGTGAGCGCATGCGTGCGTGCGTGTGTGTAATGTGTTACATTATATGTAATTGTTGTATAAATGTGTCGATGCAGGCTCTTATGAATTCCTGAGGAATTTCGTTCCAGATTTGGTTCAATGTTTCCTGCAACTCTAGTAAACTAGTTGGTTCTCTTGGCAGGTTCCTTAATCTCTGCTCCATATTGTCCCAGACCTGTTCGATGGGATTCGAGGCGGGGTTCATTGGATGCTCAAACAATCTAATGGAGTTATCTGTTAAGAATTCTCGCGTGACAGCTACAGTGTGCGAGCGTTCGTTATCGTGCATAAGAATGAAATTTTCTCCTATTTCATGCCTCATTGGAAGGACATGAAGTTGTAAAATATCATCTATGTATCGTGGTGCTGTTAGATTTGGTTCTGGTAGAACAACAAGTCCTGTGCGTCGATCCGTTGTTATTCCTCCCCAGACCAGTACACAACTGCCATTGCGACCAAACAGGTAGAATTTATACTCGTCGGTGAATAAGACATTACGCCATTGTTCCATTGTCCAATTTCTGTCAGCTTGTACATATTCTAAGTCTGCCTCGCGCATACGTCTCTGACCTTGTCCTCGTCGATCCATTTTTTGATGCGTGAGTCCTGATGCGGGAAACAGCCGACTGGTTGATGCCGATTCGTCGAAGCGACACGATTTAGTCACATTGAATTTCACTTTCTGGTCGTATTTTTACGTCTTTGCTCTTCTCTATCACGAGGACTACAAGCTCGAGGAGATGCACGTTTTGACGACTTTCAGTTTTTTAATTTGGCATCAAATAATCTGTATATCGATTGTTGTTGATTGTCAGTTGTTGTTTGACACCAAGTTAAAAAGCTGAAAGTCGTCAAAATGTGCGTCTGCTGTAGTAACGTAAGAAATTTTTATTGAAACAGATCATAATTCTATAATGTATGATTAGAAAAATTTGTAATCTCTCTCTCTCTCTCTCTCTCTCTCTCTCTCTCTCTGTCTTGTTTTATGATTTAACGATGAAATAATGCAATATGATTAAATTATTATTTATTTAATGAATTTCAGACTGCTTAATAAGAATAGTTTTTTATATATTGCTTCAGTATTCATTTTCTAAATGTAACTTAATGAATTTACGTGTATATAAATTACTTGTATAATCTTGTATAAATCTTGTATAATAGAAATTTATTTACCAGCGATTGTCACTGCTAGGAAAGCAAGACATATGACTACTTTGGAGAACATTTTGCTGACTGATTTCAATCCAACAAATTCATTGCATTTTATACTCGTAGAGTGCATCCGTATGATAAAAAATGGTGCTGATAATAGTTTCTAATCTTTCTAATCTTTGAAAATTCATAATAAATCTATGATAAGAAAGATTTTACTACAGACACAGATTTTCTTTGTTACTTGATGTGTATTGATGACATTGAAGCGAATAGTACGTCACAGCTAATTTAAACAAACAACGCTATTTATGTGTACCTCAATATAATCAAGTTGATTTGACTGGATAGAATTTGTAGAACAAATGGAAGATGATATTTCTTCAATGAATCCAATGGATTTCGGACTCCGCAAAGTTTCTCAGGACTTTCTGAGCTCCTAGATCACGATCAGGGACGATAAATCCTCATAGATTCAGACAGCCCGAGTCGAAAAGTTCCCGAATCAAGATCATCGATTTGGTGTCGGACATGTTTCGCGCGAAATGCAATCTCCAGAGATTTTCGTCAAGGCCTGGCGACGCGCGACGAAGATAAAGCACCGGAAGACGATGAAAAAGCTGTCGCTCGCGTGCCAGCGGAAACCGTGTTCCCACCCTCGGCTGCGACAAGTGCAGCCTCAAATGAATGAATCCCGAACTCCATTTACGTCTTTGACACGCTTAATGACGCAAACCGAAGCGATTTTCTTCTTCTATCGGAATTTTCCTCGCGTAGCGCTTCGCAAAGCTTGTGTATCGTGATCATCGCGTGAAACGGTGCGTGGCAACCGAAAGTATTTAAAACCGCGTGAACCACAGTGTATTGTTTCAGTTTCGAAGACGTGATTTGCGGTGTTTGCTCTAGAAAATAAGGTCTTTCCAATTGCAATAGGAAATCCGCATACTCGGAGATTATCGAAACGGGGAATAAATCCCGTTAACTCGTTGCGCGCGAGTCACGTATGTACATACATGTGCGTCTCGCATACTTGCGTGAAGATGAAATGCTCATCGATGATACTGCTGCTATTCGTTTTCTTTGGCCAGTGCATCGTTTTGTTCTTGGCAGGTGCCGAGTAAGCAAAAATAATGGAAATAATAAGGTATTTTCGATAAAAATGTATTGGAATTCGAATGAAGTTGAAATTGGCACGGAGCATTGCGATCGTGCAATTGCGATCGTGCAATCAGCATAATATTTCCCTGTAAAATCAAAATGGCGAGATATTTCTTTGAGATGGTTACAGATGTCTCAGGGAAATTGATTTTATCGTAGAAATCTATTGTTACGCTCGAAATTGACATGCCATCGCTCTTGCTCACCGAATGAATTCAGGGAAAAAGTTAATTTAAAAGCAAATCCACGCGTTTAATAAGTGTGATGCAATAAATTAATATTAATGTGTTAATAAATTTTATTATATTAACATTACTTCGACATGTTTGCTCTAGTCAATTAAATTTTACAGAAAATAACGAATGTAATATTAGTAAAAGATATTATTGATAGAATTAATCTTTTTTTAAGTATTTGTTATTTGGTTCAATATTGTTTAAATCACAGTTCTAGTCTACGAAACCAACATGAAAATTATTTAAGTAATATATGTACAATAAAATTTTCCTAGCTTCAAAAAATTAAATTTTAATTAAATTTCTATAGTCATGTAGAAGATGAATTTCTTGTATTATCGTTATCTGATCATGATTAGTTATTAGCCTTCAACAGAAGTATAAAAACCATGCGTAAAAACAGATATCTGGTGTACGTTAGAGAGTATTTTTTTATTTATTTATCTATCAAGATTATCTGTGATAAAAGCGAATTTCCCGATTTCAAGTTCAAATGCAATAAACAGTTTAGATTAGTGATAAAATAATTATGGAGGGGATGAGCATAAAAGCTTTCTTTCGATGAAATATTTGTTCACTTCTCTCTTTCGTTCGCTTTCATCAAATCACTCTGCGCTGTAAGTACAACTAACTCAGTACACTTGTCAAATAATACACACAGTTAAATTTAATTAAGTTGATTACATGGAAAAAATTAAATGTGTCTAAGTTAACATTTTTTGTTGGTTAATAGTAAGCACCTTTGAATTAAGTAACAGTTGAGTGAAATAATGTAAGAGCTCTATGAGAATAAAATTAATATCATGCAAGTGAAATTTTTTTTTATGGTGGATAATTAATAATAAGAGACAGAAAGATATAGAAACAGAAATATGAAACATAGTATTTAAAATAACAAATGTTATTTTATTACTTGATACGCAAAAATATTCGTAAGATGATTTCTTGAAAAAGAGAAAATTTATAATATGTTTATATTGACTTTATTTCCTTTGTTTAATAACATAGAAGCTGCAGATTTTCAACTTTTTTTCGCTTTTAAAATGGTTTTATTAATGTTTTATTTTATATTTTAATACAGATTTAGAAAAAAATGTCAGATTTAGAAACGGAATCGGAAGGAATAAATCCAATAGAATTTTCATCTAATGAAATAATAGATGTCGTACAAGTTCCTGACTCAACTATGTAAGTATATAATTTTATGAATATATATGCATAGAATTTTTTAATTAAAATTGTATAATTTTTTTTAATTATATAAAATTATAAAACTCATGATTCATAATTTTAATTTTTTTATTCTTGTAAAATATTGTTGCGCGGTCGTTCCGGATTACTCCTCCGACTGTGCGAGTCAGCTATGAACCGATCAGAAAGATCGATCGGTCGTTGTTAACTGCCGTCTCCAAGAGGATAAACAATTGTTTGTCAACGCGCAGATTTGATTTCGGACTCCTGTCAAGGAGGACACGCTTTTTCTCGCTGTACCATTACGACATTAAAGTTATATTTTAACGTTCTCCTTGTGATTTCACGCGCGATCGTTCCGCGAGTGTTCGTGTGTGCGAGCAGAGACGGGCGGTCTTTTCGGCACGAAGTGCAACAATATAATGCCTGGTACTCTTTATACATCCTGTTTATGTATGTATATATAGTTATGAACACAAAAAAATCAAGATTTTTCATGTATATATAGATAGATAGATAGATAGAAATAATTATTTACATATATGTATATATTTTCATGTATTATTCGAAATACATGACACGTTTACTTTCATCTTCGAGCACTGCTAAGACGAAAATGACACGTATAAGGATTGATTTGTAACAATGAAAGATTTTATTCGGCATACCTTGTGCTCTCTTTTGCCAGAATTTCAGCCAATGTGAAAGAAACCCGTTTTTCATATGAAAATTGCGGATATTTTTTCCTTTTCTCTTTCTGATTTTTGCGTCACGTTTAAGAAAATACTCATAAAAATGAATTAATCATTAGCGTGCATTGATCACTAAAATACGATAATAACATAGCATTTTATATTTTGCATCTTATATAGTATCCCTAATAGCCAAGTCTGTTAAAGGCAGTAATGAAACACAATCTGCCTATCAGATAATATGCTCAGAAATGAAACAAAAATGTAATAAAATTTGCAATATGCTATCGAAAATTGATATTGCAGACTTTGTTTAATATTTGCTGCATTTTTAATGTTACATTGTGCAACTCGTCATGCTTCATTTTTGCTACATTTCTGCTGTTACATTGTAGCAGCAGATCGTACTGCTAGAAAATGAGCTTAATGCGGACGCAGTGGACAGAAATCTGCTTAAATTCATGCTTAGTTGGCATATTGCCAACATTTTGCTTGTATTTGGCTATTAGGGATATTATACGCAACACTCGAACCCGCAAAATAAACGAAATATTATTAACAAACGGTGGACCCTTTGAATTGTTCTATTCGACAATTTATTAATATGCAAATGTATATTACTTTTTTTTAGTGAAATTATAGGTTACATCGATAAATTTGAACCACCACGAGTAGTAGATAACCAACAACACACAGTTCTTAAATTTGTCTTAAATAATGGTAATAATAGACGAATACAAGTGATTGCTTGGGATAATTGCATTAATAATATCCTACATCATATAAAACAAAACAATGTAATTATTTTTTATTTAATCATGTTGTAAACAATATTATACATTGTAATAATATAGCAATAATGTATAAAATAATCCCAACGAGAAATGATTGGTCAAATCAGTGTCGAATCGATATCGATTCGATGTCTTTTGCGTAAAAAAAAAAAAACATAAATTTGATATTGATTTGATGTTTTTTCGATCATCATTTCTCACTGGGAATGTAAAATAAGAATAACAATAATTGAACAGAAATAACAATAATAACAATAATAATTTTAATTTAGATTATTCATTTGGATGGCGTTCAAGCTCGAATACCTAAAGCTTTCAATCATGGTAATGTCTCATATGAATTATTGATACGTGAAAACACTGTCGTTTCAAATTTAGGAAAATATGAATTATCAAATTTAGAAATAAAACCTATAGCCATTGAACTACATAAAATAATGGATGCAACACAACATATTAGTACGTATCAATATGTGTATATGTGTGTGCGTGTGCGTGTGTGTGCGTGTGCGTGTGCGTGTGCGTGTGCGTGTGCGTGCGCGCGCGCGCGCGCGTGTGTGTGTGTGTGTGTGTCTTATTTATATTTATTATTTATATTTGTAATTATAATTACATCTACATATAATATAAAATTGTTTTTCTAAAATTTTGCTAAATATACTCCATACTTAAGTTTTAGAAGTTTACGTAAAAACAAATTTTTCTGAAGCACACGATAATAAAAGGAATAAAAATATCGGATATGGTTCAATAGTAGATGGAAAATATAAAGTCGAAGTTCATATAATAAATTTTACAAACGATGAGTACAAGAAGTTAGGAATACGTAAAGGAGACAAAATTAAAATAACTGGATTACCACGAATACAAAGTATCTTATATTTATATTTATAATATAAAGTATAATAATATTTAGAAATTAGATAGATTAATAAAAATAAACTTTAATAATATTAAACATAAAATTATTTACTAATCATATACTTTCACAGATAATAAAGTATATTTATTAGTAAATAGTATAAAGGACATACATCGGATAAATGGGCGAATGGAATTCCCTATGTTACTAAAAGCAGTACACTATCCAAAAAAAAGAAAATCTGGAGAAACTTCGCAAGAGGTGATTATTTCAATAATAATATTTAAGAACAGAAATTATAACAAACCAAAAACAACTAACAAATGTAACAAATAAATAAATAAATAACAAAAACACTAACAAACTTAATTGTAACTTTTAAAATCTAATAGTATTTAAAAATAACAAATATGTACATAACAATTAAATGTTAAATTTTTATTACAGATGAAAGAAAAAGAGGCACACCATTCAAAGTCCAAGAGAAAATGTTAATATAATAATTATGTCATGTATTACATATTAATTTAAAATTATTTTAGTTAATAATTTTTTTGAATTATGTTAAATATTTGAATTTTAGTTATTGTTACAAATAATTACACATTATATATAATTAATGTGTTTGTGTATATACGTATAAACTAACAGGAACATTCTAAAATAAATAAATTCATAATATTGTATTAAAAGTTTATATAAATTTATTTAACTTTAAGTTTATTTGATCTATTATAACAATATTTTCAATAAATGTCTTCGTAATAATTAATTCTATAAATTTTCTGGCGTTTTCATTGTCTTTGACTTCTCTTAAATAGGTCTTTTTATTTGCAAAAAGATAAAATATATATAATTATTATATATATAATTAATTTTTTCATTCTTTTTTATTTTTCACTTACATGCATATATCTGTGCATACTAAACCACTTTACAAACACTTTCGATAACTGACAAACTAACTTATACGTTCTTGCGTATCACTATTACACTTACACGATCTATTTGACAGCTGTCAAAATTTAATAACAGCTACTCTCGCAGTACGAAGTGAGCCAAGCGAGAGACCCAATCAGCATCACGGAAAAGCAGCAACAATAAATACGATCCTCCTTTCGATTTAACATCTCCTTTTTGAGATAGGAGGAGGAGGAAAGAGGAGAAGGATGATAGGAAGGAGGAGGTGAAGACACAGATTTTCTTTGTTGCTCAATGTGTATTGATAACATTTCGACGTTAATATATGTTTCGATTATGTTTATATCACAATTACAAATGCTTTCTTAGTTTATAAGAACCAAATACTTTTAGCATCACAATTTATTATTACTAATTTCTAGAAAATTTAAGAAATCATTTATTCTAATTTTTAATATTATTCTATTATAAAAGTGCATAAATATTTTGGTTATAAAAAACATTACTTTTTGTAAAATACTTTTCGTAATTGTTACTTTTGTAATATCTTCTTAATCTAATCAAATATCTTCTTAATCTAATCAATAACTGCTTAGTATTAATTTCATGTAAGTTCGGAGTAGAAAACATCAATATTTGTTTACTTATTACATATGTATTTACATTGAATAATATATATAATAATTTGTCATCAGTTTACATTTGTCAATATTATCATCTTTAATAATTACCGGTTTGTTGCGCAATCCAATCATTGAATTTGGATACTTTGGTATAAACAGAAGGTGCTCCTGCACTACCACATGGATTAATACTCCAAGATACTATTCCTGTAAGCACTGCCTTTTCTCCATTACGCGAGATTAGAGGCCCACCGGAATCAGCCTAAAAACATATTTAGAATTTTGATGTATTAAATAGTCGCGTTAATAAGCAAGGTTTACTATGGACTATTATTTATTCAATTTACGGATTGTCCAACACATACAATGCATGCTGATATTCCGTCGTACAATGGTCCAGTGCAGATATTGGTTTCATGAATGGGAGAAGATCCCGTTAAGACTTTGATGGCCTCGTTACAAGCAGAACGATCGATGTACTCCACCTTAACGTGCTGAAGTTTATCTGGCATCTCTGGGAGAGTGGTATTCGAAATGGAACCCCATCCACAAAGCCATGCTTCTCCCGTTGGTTCACTTTCTGGTGGTGCCAATTCAATGGGTTGTACTTGCTTCGTCAAATTCAATGGAGACGCAAGCTTCAGCAAGCCAATATCATACGGACTGACCTCAGTGCTAATATATACATTTACAAGTAAATTGTAAATTAAAAGGCTAATGATCCGAATAAAAACTAATTAAACTCGAACTCTTTACTTTTTAACGTTTTACTTACCCTTCAAACTTGTCATGTATAATAGTTTGTTCCACTTTGACAGTCTGCTCGTTCTCTTCCGTAATTTGAATATTGTGCTTTCCAGCCTTGACGCTAAGAAGTTCTTTTATAGAAGAAATCAATTGAATGCAGTGCCCTGCAGTTACGATCCATTGTTCGTTTAAGATGGATCCGGCGCACAAATGCTGGGAGTATACTTGAAGAGAAACTACGAACGGATAACTGTTTTCCGGTGCTTCCTCACCACCGACTATTTGAGGGTGAAGAAGTGGCAATATTGATGGCACCTGGAGACCGACTCGTGGCCTCTCTAAAATTTAAATTAATAAAATTTTAAAAAATATATTCGGCAGAAGTAGTTCTGACCATTACACATCCAAAAATAATTCTATGAAATATGTTTAAAAGAATTTATAACAATAAGTATAATAAAAACAAAAAGGATATTTATAAAGTATAGCGTCTATTTTTCGAAAATGTTTATATTTTTGAAAAATATTTACTGAAACAAGTTCAACGATACATTCCAGCAAACACAATGTTACATGTAACGTACATGTTACTTGTAATTTTCCACTCAATAATGTAACTATTTTATAACAGTTATATTATTGAATAGGAAATTACAACTAACATAAACGTTACATGTAACATTGTATTTGCTGGGATAACACTGCTGTGCTAAATGGAATCATTGGCCAAAAATTAGATTAAAATTCGGCCAATAGTGAAACTAGTGATTACTTATGGACATGTAACTTTTTACTCTACTGACGTATTTCAAGAGTAGTGGAAAGTATATTTTTGCAAAGTTTTTATTAAGACAAATTCTACGATTTCTATCACCTAAATGACAATTAAACTAAAAATTAGATTAGCTAATTTTAATCAAACACAAATTTGGTGTTAAAATGCAGGTAATGCATTTCTCAACCTAAATACCGAGCTTACTTGTGCTTTTGTAACTAGTACGGATTATTTCCGAGAAAAATCTTTGAAATATGTCTACAAGATTAAAAATTGTACAGTTTAAAGAAAGGGTTTTAAGGCTGAATAGAACTCACAAAATGGAGAAACATCGTCGTAAAATTAATATTGTTGAAGTTAATTCTTTATTTTGATTAAAGTAAGTGACTTACTCGCTTCTGATGCTCTCGCGTGACATGAGAACACACATACGATATTTATCCTTATCTACTCTATCATTTTCTGATTAAAGTAATACGAAGTAACACGAATGTCATTCTTTATGCCTGTATTGTTTAAAAACTTGCGATAGTTCTCTATTCTAACTATTCACTGATCGCAAGGATATGTGATAATTGCTTGGTAAAGCGTGATAATATTCCTGTTATGAGGCACGTGTATAAATGGGAGAAGGGTAGATAATGTTTGTTTTTATATCACGCGTGAACACCAGCAGTGCGCACTTGCTTTAACCAAAATGAAGAATTGTTCATAACTTCGACAATATTAATTTTTCGACTAATATTTATTAGGACATTTTTCTTCCATTTTAGTACTATCTTTCCTTTAAATAGACTATCTATCCTTAAAATCGTAAATACTATCTATCCTTAAAATCCTAAATCCTTTTTCTGAACATCCTATATGTCCATAATGAGTCATTAGTTTCATTATTGATCAAATTTTGATTCTCGATTTTTTATTAATATTCTCATTTAGTGTAGCAATATTACATTATATTATATCGTCAAATTCGTCACGGTAAGTACTTTTTTAAAATATATACATCTTTGAAAAGTGCGTATAAACACTTTATGAATGTCTCTTGTAAATATATTTATATTACTACTTTCCTTATTACTTTATTGTTCATTTTTCAAACATAAATTAATGAGTTTACATTATATGTATCGTATAAATAAAAAAATTTGACTTACCAGCGATTACCACCGATAAGAGAATAAGGGATACGATTACTTTTGGTGGAAACATTTTGATGATTGATGTTAATCCAACGAATCGATTACATTTTATACTCGTTTCATAGAGTACATCCGTTTGATATCAATGATAACGATGCCTAGATAATCCTTTTTATTCTACGACAATTCATAATATATTTGCGATAAGAAAGATTTTATTGCAGTTTTTCTTTGTAACTTGTGAGATGAATGGAAATGAAGTGTAAAAATCTTGAATGAAACAATACATTATATCTGATTTGGATAGTGCAACTAATTTTATATATATGCCTCAATATAATAAAATCTACATATGTAGACTCTGCGAAAAGAAATATTTTCTATAAAATTAGATACATTTATGTGTACCAATATATAAGTTCGTTTGTTTTCTGAAGACAAAAAACAAAAATGTATTATTTATCCACATTTTATGTTTAAAGTTTATTTTAGCTATACACTTAATCAATCTCCTTTAAAACGAAATACTTTAATTATAAGTCAAGTAAAGGTATATCTTCTAAACCAATAATATATTATAAAAGGTATATAATAATTAATAAAATATATTGGAATTATTTTGACAATTTCAGCAATAATCATAACTTTGAGAATCAACAAACATAACAAAAAGAGATATTAATAGAATTAATCTTTCTTTGTCTTTGTTATTTGTTTGTTTCTTTTATTATTTGTTTCGATATTATTTAAACTATGATATATCCTAAATCATAATTGTAAAAATTAATTAAATAACAAAAATAACATTCTTTTAGTTTCAATTAATTAAGCTGCAATTTAATTAAGATGAATCATCTAATAGATAAACTTTTTATATTATCGTTATCTGATTATGATCAATTATATCTCAAAGAAATATAAAAACCATATAAAGATAATAACTTAGTTTACATTAGAGCGAGTGAATTAATTTTTTTTGTTATTATTTATCTATCAAGATTGATTGTAATGAAAACGCAGACTTACCGATTTCAAGTTTCAATCCTTTACATTGATTCTTTATGTCACTACAATATTGAAAGAACATTGAACAATAAATTCCCAGTGAGAAATGATGATCAAAGGACATCGAATCATAGATCTCATAGTACTGGATACGCCTTCTGACTAAAATCAAGGTTTAAGTTGTTAGAGTGAGAAAATATTTTCTGTCTCTTTTTTTCTGTTGGAATGCGCAAGCGCGAGCTTAGTGCGGGCGCAGTTGCTGCATGTATGTATGTACATACATACATATACAGTCGACGTTATATTTGATGAAGCATATATATATATAGTGTTGCGCTAATGGCCGACCTAAGATATTTATCTTATATTTTAATTGTATGTTTCAAATAAAATCTTTTGCAAATCTAAATTTATGTGTTTATTTGAACATTTACAAACTTATTTTTGACTGCTATAATAGATCCGCTATTTTGAACGTTCTAATTTGGACAACAGATTCGTATTCAATGACCCCATAAGTATACATTAATCCTATAAGTATACATTTTAATCTTAATCGTTCTATTTTCTCTTTTTGGATCTATGTGAATACCTTAGGTCTGCCATTTTGGATCCGTCATTTTGAATTTTGTTATTTAAATTACGGATTTAAATTCAGCGACCTTCATAAACATATAATTATATGTTCTAATCTTAATTGTTCTATTTTTTCCTTTTTGGATCTATGCGGATACGTTAGATCAGCCATATTGGATCCGCCATTTTGAATTTTGCTATTTAGATAACGGATTCGGCTTCAGCGACTCCAAAAATGCTCTAGCACCAATTTTCATAAAAATTGCTAGATCAGTCATAGAATTCGTACAAATTCTCTACTGAGGTCCCTTTAGGGACACCGTTGGTCAATGTTGTAACGAAATGAACCTTGGTCAATCGAGGGTTAAAGTGTTCAAATTTACCAGGTATCCAGATTTTTCAGGTTTACTGTAAAATAAAATTTTAAGGTTTTCTAAAGTAAATTTTTCTAAGGCAGGATATTTTTTTACATTTAATAAAAAACTTTTTAACAAAGTATTTTTTTATTTTTAACATGTATTTTTTATTATAATTATTACATTTATATTTTTAACCGACTTTTTAAACATAAAAATAATTTCTATTAATTAACAAAATAAATTACTTTTTTTCGAATAAATATTTTGTTAGGAATATACAAATGAATTATTATTTTTAATCAAATAAATTTTTTTTTGTATTAATAAATATTTTTCTCAGTGTATGCATTACTACGTCGCCATTACATTGTTGTCACTGACCAGAGGTCTTCTGTGCAATCCATCTGTTGAATTTGGATACCTTGGTATAAACGGACGGCGCGCCTGCAGTACCACATGGCGTTAAACCCCAAGATACTATTCCAGTAAGCACTGCTTCGTCTTCATTATTACGCGAGATTAGAGGGCCACCAGAATCAGCCTGAAAATATTTTAGAGGTTTTAATACATTTAATCGTAATTTAATAGGCAGCGCTACTGTCAGTTATGAAATTTATTAAACATGCTAAACTTACGCTGCATGCAGAGATTGTTTCGTGCAATGGTCCAGTACAGATATTGGTTCTGTGAAGGGGAGAACATCCTGTCAAGCTCCTGACAGCTTCATGACAAGTAGCAAAACTGATGTACTTCATCTCAACGTGCTGAAGTTTAGCTGGCATTTCCAGGGTACTGTTAGAAGAGATGGAACCCCATCCACAAAGCCATGCCTCTCCTGTTGGTTTACTATCTGGTACTGGCAATTCGATAGGTTGTACTCGCTCCGTAAGTTTCAATGGAGATACAAGTTCAAGTAGAGCGATGTCAAATGGGGAAAAGACACTGAAAATTAGAAAATACATATTCCGATATAAATATGGAATTTTATATTTAGTAATTGCAAATCCCTCAAGGTAATTATGTTTAAGTTAATACTAAACAGTTATAGTTATACATGAAAATAATAATTTACAGAATTAACAGAAATATAATATTATATTAAGGTTTATATTAATGTGGTACAAATGCAAAAGGGGTATTTAATTTTTTTGTTCTAATCAATTTATGTCACCGAGGTTGTTGACTTGTTCATACAAGCCTCATCACTAGGAGAAAACTATATAATAATACGCATTTTTACGAAGTTATCATTCAGATAGATCAGCTGTAAATAACAAAGCAAATAGTATGTACCAAATGGCGTATCGAGTAATCAAAAGTAAATCAAATTTTTCACGAATAAAAACATTAATTCTTTTAACTCGATTTCAAATAGTATTGCAATGAATATTTTTCATAAACAAAAGTATATTATTAGTATATAAATGATTGAAAATAGAATATTGATGCAAGAACCATTATGATCTAGATTGTAAGTATACATTTATAATTAATTATATATACAATATTAATTAAATAATAATCTGAATGATAACTAATTAAATTGTTCATATTTCTTTTTAAATATTTTACTTACCCTTTGTAATCTTTATGTACGATAACTCGCTTTACTATACCAGTCTGTTCCTCATCCTCAGTAATCAGAATATTGTGCTTTCCAGCTTTAACGACAATAAGATTTGCATTAGAAATTGAATTAACGCAATGCGCTGCAGTTACGATCCATCGTTCATTCAAGATAGATCCGCCGCAAAAGTGCCGTAAGAGATATTGAAGGGAGACTACGAACGGATAATGACCTACTGGTGCCTCTTCACCACCAACCACTCGAGGGGAATCAAGTGACAAGATTGGTGGCATCTGGAGCCCAACTCGGGGCCTCTCTAAAATATCAATGAATAATATTTAAAAGAATATATTAACATATAGTAACGTAAGAAATTTTGATTATAACACATAGTTAGATAAAATATGATTTGAAGAATTTATAATCTCTCTCTGTCTTGTTGCATGATTTAACGATGAAATAATGTCATGTAATTAAATTATTATTTATTTAATGAATTTCAGACTGGTTAATAAGAATATTTTTTTTATATATTGCTTCAGTGTTCATTTTCTAAATTAATGGATTTACGTGTATATAAATTACATGTATAATATAAATCAAGAAATTGACTTACCAGCAATTGCCACCGCTAGGAAAGCAAAACATATGACTACTTTGGAGAACATTTTGCTGTTTGATTTCAATCCAACAAATTGACTGCATTTTATACTCGTGTAGAGTGCATCCGTATGATATAAAAAGTGGCGCTGATAATAGTTTTTAATCAATGAAAATTCATAATAAATCTATGATAAGAAAGATTATACTTTGTCTCATCCGGATGGATAACGAGAAGAGCGCTATGTAGTGCGGATGGATAACGAGAAGAGCACTATGTAGTGCGCTCCGTAGCACTGCGCCCAACAGATAATAATTTTAAAGCTGTAAAAAAACGCGCACGTCACTCCGCTGCGCTCGCAGCCTACGCCTAGGCTCTTCACTGCTTGCACCCAACCCAGGTAGAACAAATATTGAAATGACATCATATTGACATCAAAATAACGCTAAAATAGCATTAAAGTGACATAATAATGACATTTTGCAGTTATTTTGATGTCATTTTGACATTTTTGTAATTTCTGGTTGTACTTGGGAACAGCACGACAATTTTCAGAATGTCTTCTTCGAGTTTTTTAGTAGTTCCTAAGAACATAATGGACAATCATCGCATAGTTCCAGAAGGAGACGGAGGTCGTCATCATGGATGGTTTTTTAGGACTCGAGAAGAAGCTTGTTCGCCTAATTGAGGTCCTTTCGGAAAGAGTGGTTAGAGCGCCTCGCGCCTTCTCTTGCTTGCCATCCAATTCTTCATTGCTCGCGGACCAAAATGACTTAACGTCGGGTAGTGAGTATATTTTGGTAAGCGCTGACACGAACGGCGGCACTATGGCAATGTCTGCTAGAAAGGCCAAGCGGTCCGCATGTCTCAGGTATGATCGAAAATACCAGATCTGTTCAATCAGACAGCGGGATCGACGTAACCTTTTCCGATCTCAGAATAATCGCTCCTCTGCCGTGGTAGCTGAGGAGGAAACGCCTTCAGGTGAGAAGTCTCCTTCCCCTCCCTCGCTGACTATCCTGACAAACGACTGCCATCACACCTACAGCGGCGGCGGATTCGTTATCAGGAGGCGGATTTGTTATCAGAGGAGCTATTTGATTCCGAGAATACGGATACCTTATTCTATCGCAGAAAGGGCATCAACTTGTAAATAGCGGTTTGGTGGAAGACCAACGTTCCAGCCTGTTTAAGAAATATTCGCCTCCTAAGGAGATGGATTTTCTCAAGGCTCCGAAACTTGATGCCGAGTGCAAATCGGCCATGTTGACGACCGGCTTGCAGGCCGATGGCAAAAACGACACAGAACTCCTCCGTGCTCCCGCGAGGATTGCTGTTCCCTCGTGTAGCAGTAAGAGCGAAGCCAGAGTTGCTCGCTCGTCCATAGGGAGACGGACACGTGTCATTCACCACAAGAGTGACCGAACGCACGAAGCAATGTAGTAGGAACGTTTCTATCATAGTAGATCTCCTGTCGTCCCTTCATATTTAATATGCAAAAAAGTACGTTTAGTCCGTCTAGAGCCTGCCGTTTTTTTTGGACTTATGTTTGACAGAATCAATTTTTCTATCTCAATTCCTCCAGTTAAGAGACAGAGGCTGTTGCAGCTAACTCTGTGCCCGACGATGCAATACAGCATTTTACGTACCAAAATTGAAAAAAGAATTTGTTTAGCTCTCTCGATCGCAGAGAATGTCTTCGAAGCGAAGAGGCCTCTTCCGTTCTCAACCAGAGAGAACCTTTCCTGGCTGGGGTGCGTTCTGTGGTTAATCCCGCACACATGGTTTTTTATCATTAGAGGAAAAGCATAACTTCATAAATTATTTGGAGTTCCTTACAGTTTTCTCATGGGTCTGCGACTTTATCACAAGCGGTCCCTACGCACTTTGCGTCGTCAAGAACCACGTGGCAAACTGCGATTGCCCGGGCAATTTGCTGGTGATCCGAACGACTCGGGGTCCGGGTGCCGCGCAGTGCTTTGCGTCGATAACATCGATTGTCCATTGGCCCAGCTCTACACCCGACTCATGCACATCTGCTACGTCGCCTGCGCCGAGAACGCATGTGACGTGAACGCGGTTTGCATCGCGGACGATCACAAAGCGATCTGCCAGTGTCCGCCTGGGTTTTGCCCGAAAGCGGTGCCCGATCGAGTGTGTCGCCGTGGAGACATGTCATCCGGACTCCTTCCATCCAACAGCGCTCTGTATCGTTAGTTCGACGAACAATCCGGTGGTAAAAGCCCGCCAGATCACGTGGGCGTTCCTTAAGTGAACGGCTGCTAGTCGGAAGGATATACTGCTCCGGTCCCAAGAACTGCCCGGTGCATTCCGTTTACCACGAGCATCGTTGCGTCAATCCGTGCGAGAACACATGCGGTCCTAGTATCGCTTCCCATTTAAAGATCCGCAACATACTACTAAGAGTAGATAATTCCACTGCTCTTTCGTACTAAAATAACGTAAACTGCATAGCTTACGTTAAGATTTTGTTTGTGCGTTGACTGAAGTCTAAGTTTACGTACGTATTTAAGTTAGAGATCAGTACTTAACGTAACATAATGCTCTACGGAAGAGCTTGTGTGATGGCCCTTAAACATTTAAATTAAAATAATTATGAAGAGGATGGCGATCCACGATACATGACATTCTGCACTTCTGCGCGACAAGCAAAGATAAACGTTGGACTATTTTCTCGAATCTTGCGGACGCACGATAATTGGCTCAACGTTATTAATTTTTCATTATTTATTACCCTTATCATAAAATGATATATGACTTTTATATTCAGAAAAATTTTTATCCGCTCTGCCTGCCCATAGCAAGGTGTAATACTACACATTATATTAATAAACGTGTTATACATAATAAAATCAATATACATATATACATATATGTATAATAGATTTATATATTTTATATGATAATACTGACTTCACAATCTGAGAAACAGATTTTTTTTATAAATGATTGAAATTATAATTTAATTTTTTCTTACTACTAAAAGTAAATTTTGACAAATGTAATGATTATCTAGATTATCTATGTTAAGACGTATGTTATTATTTTCCATACTCCTTTATATTCTTTTCAATTATCCTGTAATTAACATTTTGCAGTTTGATCTTAGCTTATGTATATTCTATTTACAACAGATAATAGTATTTCAGAACAAAAGTTTTCACTTTCAGCAAATATTAAAAATAATTGATAAGTAAATCAAATTATTTTAGATTATTAATAAATGGGTCAAACAATTTTAAACATATTATATGCTTTTTAAGTTTATGAGAACCAAATATTTTTCTCACAACAATTTATTATAATTAATGTTTAGAAAATTTCCATAATCATATCTTAGTATTTTTTCTATTATAAAAGAACGTACTTTTTATGATAAATGTCTTCTTCATCTAATCAAATTACTTCTTATTTCATGTAGGTTTGGAATAAAACTTCATTATTTTATTCTGAATATTTATTTACGTTGAAGGATGTATAAAAATTCATCGTTAGTTAGTATTACTACGTCGCTATTACATTGACGTAATTAACTACTGATCTGCTGTGCAATCCATTCGTTGAAATAGGATACCTTGGTATAAACGGATGGCGCGCCTGCACTACCACATGGTATAAAACCCCAAGATACTATTCCAGTTAGCACTGCTTTTTCTCCATTACGCGAGATTAGAGGGCCACCAGCATCACCCTAAAAATATATTCGAGATTTTGATACATTTAATCGTAATTTAATAGGCAGCGCTACTGTCAATTATTAAATTTACTAAACATGTTAAAAATTATTAATCCAATATAGACTCTCCAACAATCAATATAACATTTGATTAAGACAATGAGAGTACGACGCGGACGTTTGTAGGAAGATAAACATGTTAAACTTACGCTGCATACAGAAATAGTTTCGTACAATGGCCCAGTACAGACATTCGTTTCATGAACTGGAGTAGATCCCGTCAAACGAAAGATGGTTTCGTTACAAGTAATACGATTGATGTACTCCACCTTAACATGTTGAAGCTTAGCTGGCATTTCCGGGGTACGGTTAGATGAAATGGAACCCCATCCAGAAAGCCATGCCTCTCCTGTTGGTTCACTTTCTGGTGCTGGCAATTCGATGGGTTGTACTCGCTTCGTAAATTTCAATGGAGATGCCAGTTCAAGTAGAGCGATGTTCCATGGGCCATCCCCACTAAAAATTAGAAAATACATATTCCGATATAAATATGGAATGGTATATTTAGTAATTGCAAATCCTTCAAGATAGTATATTTAAATTAATACTAAAAAGTGACAGTATTACTGGAAAATAATAATTTACAGAATTAACGAAATATTATGTTTATATTAGTGTGGTAAAATGTAAAAGGGGTAATTCATTTTTGATCTAATCAATTTATGTCACCGAGAGTATTGACTTGTTCAGACAGGCCTCACTTAGTTATAATAATACGCATTTTCACGAAGTTGTCATTCAGATAGATAGCTGTCAATAACTCAGCAAACAATATCAAATTGCGCAACGAGTAATCAAAAGTAAATCAAATTTTTCACGAACAAAGAGATTAATTCTTCTGATTCGATTTCAAATACAGTTTTGCAATGAATATTTGTCCTAAACAAAAATATATGATTGGTACATAAATGATTAAAAATAGAATACTGATGCAAGAATCTTTATGTTCTAGATTGCAAGTATACAATTACAATTAATGATATATACAATATTAATTAAATAATAATCCGAATAAAAACAAATTAAATTGTTCATATTTATCGCTTTTAAATATTTTACTTACCCTATGTAATTTTTATGTACGATACCTCGCTTTCCTTGAACAATTTGTTCGCCATCCTCAACAACTGCCGTAATATCGTGCTTTCCAGCTTTAACGATAATAAGATTTGCAGAAGAAATTAGCCAAAAGCAACTCCCTGTAGTTATAATCCATCGTTCGTTCAAGATAGATCCGGCGCAAAAGTGCTGGCCGTAATATTGAAGGGAGACTATGAATGGATAGCTACCTACTGGTGCCTCTTCACCACCAACTACTTGTGGAGAATGAAGTGGCAAGATTGGTGGCATCTGAAGCCCAACTCGTGGCTTCTCTAAAATATCGATTAATAATATTTGAAATATATTAATATATAGTAACGTCAGAAATTTTTATTGTAACACACAGTTATATAAAATATGATAATAAGAATTTATAATCTCTCTCAGTCTTGTTTTATGATTTATCGATGAAACGATACGATGTGATTAAATTATTATTTATTTAATAAATTTTAGACTTAAGAATAGATTTTTATATATTTCTTCAGTGTTTATTTTCTAAATGTAACTTATTGGATTTATTTGTATACAAATTACTTGTACAATATAAATCAAGAAATTGACTTACCAGCGATTGCCACCGCTAGGAAAGCAAGACATATGACTACTTTGAAGAACATTTTGCTGACTGATTTCAATCTAATAAATTTACTGCATTTTATATTCGTGTAGAGTGCATGATAGCGTATGATATAAATCATGGCGCTGATAATAGTTTATAATCTATGAAAATTCTTAATAAATCTATGATAAGAAGTATTTTACAGACACATATTTTCTTTGTTACTCGATGTGTATTGATAACTGTAGAGAAATAATCTCTCACAAACCGATCGAGCTTTATAATTATTTTGGTGCAAATAGATGTCAGTGATAGCGACATATATCGATAGATTCGACTTTCTTTTGTCCTTACTCTCGTCTGTCTTTTCAGAGTCACTCTTGCTTTAGGCGTCAATACGTTAAGATATTATATTCAGTATTGTATATTAAGGTGATCCTGTTCCGACTCTCGAACTTGATCGAGGTCGATAATGTAGGCGGGAATCCTAGCTATAATATTATAAATTATCAAATTGACTTTACAGAATACACAAAATCCTTTTGCAGGATTAAAGTACATGCAAAAATGAACCACTCGAGTATTGATTTCATATCAAAAACGAAAAAAAAATTTTTTAAATTCGCTCTTTTTTACCTATAACCTCACACATTCACATAATTTTTGTAGATAAATATCTTTTTAATTATGTGTCGAAATGAAATTTACAAAATTCTATGTTGTTTCTTAATCTAATCT
>VBVQ01002694.1:0-23345 GCA_011636635.1 Tetramorium simillimum
CATCGAATGTGCACGCACACGACGCGCCGTGTGTCGACGTCGCGTCGTGTGCGTGCACATTCGATGGTAATGAGAGATGAGCGAAAGGGGAAGAGACACACGAAGGAGAGACCTCCGCAGTCTCCCAAATCGAAAACATGCCTTTAACAAGACGCTCGCGTGATGCGCGCTTCCTGCGCGGTTAAATCTTTTATTCATCCTCTACACGCATTATCAAACTGTTTGATTTACCGAAATACTTGTCAGCCGTGCAGGTAGAAACTGGGTCGCTCGCGACGCGTAATGATCTCTTTTCTTTTTTCTTTTCTTTAATGGAAAAAGAGGAAACAGAAGACGGCGCATATATATGTAATGTAAACGCGTGTCTATTGTTCGTATTGCATATACATATAATACGCGGCGTGGATGTTACAAATTTGTCCCTCGGCGTTTATTGCCGAGAAATTCATCGCGGAGACGGAAAATTGACGGGATAATCGCGGGTTAAAAGTGTTCCGGTTCCGCTCGGCTAGCTAAGAGATGCATGCAAATCTTTTTACACACATCTGGAATTAGTTCACGACGGCGGCGGACAAGAGACCGGCGTAATTTACATCGAGAGAATTGGCATCGCGTAACACTGCATTGTGCATTTCAATCCATCGAGAAGTTGATACTTCGAGCCGCACAATTTGCGTAAACTAAATGATACATAATTTAATTGCCTACGTAAACAAGTACAATCATACGACACATTTCTATATATATTATAAAATATAATTCTGTACTTTTATATAATTATATAATATATTATATGTAATTATTGTTTAAGTTACCTTACTGAAAGCTCGGAGAACCAATGTAACGCCGATATTATTTCACACGTCGGTATTACCTTTCAGGCTTCGGCTTTGTAATTTTCACATATACATAGATACGACTTTATGTCGCAAGACTTTCCTTAAACTCTCGAAAGCGTGTCGAACTTGAAACGAGCGATTCGACGTCATTTCGATTTCTCAACGGGAATCCGAAAATCTTCGTCGTTCCGTCGCGATATGACATGGTATTTTGTTTGAATTAGCGCCTCGGAAGATTGGCCATTGAGCCATTTATGCGTGGATAAACGATTCCCCGCGATCGTGGCCTTCCACCGCGGACGCCTCGACGGATGCAGCCAAATTTGCGCACATAATCGCAAGTATGTCGATTTTCATCTTGTCCTAGTTTGAGCGTAATCGCCAAGATGCGCACGTGTAACACATAAAACGGCGTGGGATTAGTATAGAGTCGCACACAATTCTTAACTACATATCGAGAAAGCCAGAAACCATTTTTCGCGTAATTTAAAATCTATATTTATTTATTAACTGAAACATGTAATATATATAATATATATTATACCATATAATATAATGTAATATTATATGTTTATTAAAATAAAAATATATAATACTGATAAAAACGTTATTTTAAAAATTTGCAAAAAATATTTCAAAACAGCTACTTCTATGGGAATTTATTATTTATATATCATTTTAACGTCGATTCTTACATGCGTCTAATATATAAACATAATACCTTATAGGAAGAAATATGATTCTTACGCTTGCTTTAATTTTTACGTCTTTATCCAATACGTACTTAATCGCACGCCTACTCTCTCGTTATATTGAGATCGCGTGTCCTACATCAAACGGAAGCATTACTTATTTATTCGAACTGATACCATAATTGGATGCAAAACGAGGAAGGATACATTACGCCGATTTCCACTTCGTTTAGAAAAAGACTAATTATGAAATATGCGCTTCACTTTAGAAAAGTACATCCGAATTTCAAAGATGAGTCTTTCTAAGGCTAATAAATCAACATGTTCAACCGAATTTTACGTACAATTGAGATTTCGAGAAAAAAACTTGGTCGATACTAAAAATGAAAATTTCAAGAATTCTTTTGTAAAGAATATTTATTTATTTCGAAAAAATTATGGCATTACATACATTGTAAGCTATCTCATAAACGTCACAGAAATATCTATGATCTTTTATCTAGACATTGTTTCAACATTTCTTCTCGTTTTAATTCTTCTTACTTTGAACATGTGTTCAGCATTTGGTCCATTTGTCACTCTTCCGTTGACTGCTCCTCTATTGTACTCTTACCTTAATATGGATTGGGATTTTCCAAAGGTAAAATGTAATAGGAACTACTTCTTCGTCCTGTGAGACAATTCGGAGAAGGAAAGGGAAACAAAGAAAGAGAGAGAGACGGAGAGACGTATTCGCTAAGACGTCCGCGGCAGGTCTCCCACGAATTTCGTGCCGCGGCAGGCATTTCGTGGTGCGCGCGGTATATGCGCGAGTTATATACGAGCTAACGACGACGCGCGATCGGAACCGTAGGATAGACAGACCCACTCTTCAGGATCCTGAAGCGAGGCGAGTTGCAAAGTGTGCCGTGTAAGTGGAACATCGCTGCCTGGTACCGACGACGAAGTATACCAAAGTAGTATAACATGGTCCTCCTCCTTCGTCGTTCCTCTTTGCCCTTCTCCCTCCCCCTCGTCGTCGTTCACCACCACCACTGCCTCGTCCTTCTCTTCGTTCTCGGCCCGACAACGACTGACACTCCGCCGGCGCTCCTCCTTCGCGTACACGGTGAAAGACTTTCTTTAAGGAGGTTCCACAGTAAAAACTACACGCCGCCTGCTGCCTACCGGCGCCGTGCACACTTTGCCCCGCCGAAGAAAGAGAGAGAGATAGAGAGAGAGAGAGACAGAATTGTCCATTGTCTCCTTTGACGGCCGTAATTGATGCCGGGTCCAACACGTTGCATCCGGTTGCGTTCTTCCCCCCGATATTACTGGCGATATAATAAAAAAATAAAATAAAATCCCCTCGACGGATGCCAATAGACTGCCGCTGATTCCTTTTCATCCGAAAAAAAGTCAGTCGGATGTCGCGGATATGCGCTCGACGCCGGGCTCTCCCGCTCCCGCGAGGATCCGAGAAAAGTATTACGGGCATAACGGGCACGCGGAGAGAAGTTTCGTATATATCGAAGAAACGCGAAACGGAAATCTCTTCCGCCACTTAATCTCGCGGCGTTATTAGGGAGGATGACTCTGTGATACGGAGTACTTTATTATCTTATTACGCACGACATGTACGAGGAAGAGATACCTGGTGCACCCCGTATAATTGCCCGATTCATCTGCAATCGCAACAATGTTTATCTACAAATTGACAGTCTAAAGAACATTTATTATCGAGACATAATTCTATATTTCGCTTGAACAATCGTGTGCCGTGGATGATGTCCTCTCCTCGCAGTTATAGAAATTACCTTGATACAGAGATTTTTTCATTCAAATTCCGCGATTGCATTGCTGAAAATAATTACAATATAGGATTGATTTAAAAAAAAGCTCACAGAAACTACCGTTTATAGAAAAATTGAGAAGCTAAAGTACAGAATGTTCCGAATATTAAAATCATGCGATGAGAAAAATATTCGAAATTCGAGATGTATATATTATATTAAATGCCCATTTAGAAGAAACGTTCCGCTAATTGTTTTCAGCAAGGTATCAAGTTTCATACGCATCTCAGCTATCTAGGCTACTAAACTAACAGATGGTCGCTAGGATAGACGGCAAGGCATATACCATCTCGCGAATAAATTACACAATCATTGCAACTAATAGAAGGCACTAATTGAGCGTATTCAATATAGCGCACGTAGTGGCGTCCGACACGAAATTCATTCTCTTTCCTCGTTCTTCCTCTCTCTCTCTCTCCTCGTCTCTTTTCTGGCGAACGAGAGACACCAATCCGATATCGTCGCGCTGCAGAATGAATCGATCTTTCGCATCGAAGCCTTTTACGCATCCGTGATGTCGGAAGGGACGAAGGGGGAAAGGAGGCACGATATTGAAGGTTGTGGGCACGGAGCTCCGCCAGTGGGCCCCAAAAATTTGGGTCACTGGTCCGACTGGGCACGTTATGGGAACTGCGGTGTACCACGGATCCGTCCTTCCCTCCCTCCTCCCCAACGTTTTGGTTTAGCCTCTTCTCGTTTGAGTCATCGCGTCGGTCCATCATCTTCGCTCCTGCCTCACTTCTATTACCTTCTCTTCGCGCTTCTAGTCGGCTGTAATCGTTAAATAATGTGTGAAATGATACTTTATTATCGCTAGTCCTGATTTTTTCTCCGTTTTCTTTTTTAATGGAACGCCGCTCTCTTTGGGATTTAAGCTTATCTCCGACAATCTATCTCTCTCTCCTTCAATTTTGTCACCATTTATTATTATTATCTTTCGTGTCTTCCTCTAATTATTCGCGTCTGCCTTGCAGTCATTTAATTGTTCGCTTTGCATCTTCTTCACGGCGACACGTGTTCTCTCAATTATCCACCTCTCAGTGTTTCACAGCACTCTCCTTATTTGTTTTGCGGTAATTTTACGACGCTACGCGCTACTGTTAACTGCTCCGAGAATCGATACTCTTGTGCCTTATAAGTTTGTTGCGTGAATTAATCAACAGTACAGTTAGACGCATTGTGACCATGCCTCTGTTTACGATTCGCGTGTACAAGAGCCTCTCGCGCCTCTCATTGTCGGGCAGAAATAAAAGATCCTTGCCTCTTGCTCTCTCTCTCTCTCTTTCTTTCTCTCTTTCCCTCTCTTTCTCCTCTCATCTCTTTCTCGGTATCTCTTCTCCTTTCTGAATCTACGCTTCTTGTTCCACATCAAAGAGACAACATCGCACGACGGACCGTATAACCTTCAGGACCGTAAACCCGTTATATCATTATATTCAACAATAATCCGCGGTCCATATACCGAGCGCAAACATCGGGACAAACCGCCACGCAAACTGTCCCAGATCCCTTTTCAACGCCGTCCTTTGTTAAAGCCCGTCGGTAATTTGGGGCCGTTGTCTGCTCGTCGGAGTGACACTCCGCATCCGAGGTCCGGAAGCTGACGACCGCGATGATGACTATCCGAAAATAAATCCCCCTCACTCTTCCCCGAATGTAACGCCGCTGGCGATACGGCAGTGATAAGGTCGGCAGTGGCGCGTGTGCGGCTCGACCGAACGAAACACCGTGACGTGCAAATTCATCCTGTATTTAATTGCGAGACGCATTCGGCGGAGATCGAAGCCCGCAAGCCCGTAAAACTCCGCGGTAGGAACATATTTACGATGTCGGGCGATCAAGTATCCCACGAGAAACCGCATTGCATGCGCACCCGGATCTTCATACCTCCTTTATTTTTATTCCGCCTTAAACGTAACGGTAACTTGAAAAAAAAAAATCAATTGTCCATATTCCGCGCTCAATTTTCACATAAAAATCCTCCGTGCCATTATAACATTACGTCCGCGAATCTCAGAAATGCACTTTATGGACTTATCGTTATCCCCCCTGTCAAACTGTCTTTCCGGCCGGGATTTCTATCGTCCCGAATAATCTAGTAGTATCCGTCTATTTATTTTGCTATACAACACTATGAATGTTTTTGACAAAGCGCCACTGCCGCAATTGATTATTCTGAAATTGCCGGTCGAGAGTCGATTCAAAGAATCCCTGAAAGATAGAAAGCGGAGGAGTGATTGCGGATGAGAAGGGTGTCGGCACGAGAGAGAAATGACAAGATCGTGTTGCGGTAACAATCATTTAATTGAACATCAAGTTTTCATAAATAATGCACATGTACAATGCATACGACTTTATACAAATTATGCTCCGCGATCAGCGGCTACCGCAAACGGAAGCAGCAGCGACGCGAGAATTCGAGGATCGAGATTTAGGGAGCGGATCGCAGCAAGTGTGCGGCGAGCTGGCCGCGAGCTCGATGATCTAATCATCGAGGAACCGCGAGTGTCCGTGCCCTGCGTCCCCCATGCGAGAGTTATCCCGTTTTTCGATCCGTCGAAAGCTCGCAACTCCTCGTCAACGACATACGCACGTCCTTCGATTTAGCATAACAGGAGGAATAAAGAGACCCGTACATAGATCCTCTTATCGCAGGACCGTGGAGGGAAGTGCAGTTGTGGTACTCTGTCGTACGTAATTATTACGTAATATTTTACACACGGTGTGAGGACATAAGCTAAAAGGGGAGAGATAAAAAAAAAAGAGACGAGGAGAAGGAAGCTTAAATAAAAACGGCTATCTTACAAGGTACGCGAAGTAAAGTAATCGAGGGAAGATAAATAAAGTGGAAGGGTAGAACGAAGATGCTGAAGGAGCGTAAAATAAAAGCGGTATAAATAAAGGAAAACTAGAAGCTATATATATTTCTTAGCGCTACGCTTTCGAGTTTAGGTACATCTTGAGCGCGAGCAGCACGCGCGCGCCCGACTGCGTCTTAACACAGGATTAATCATTCTCTTCGCTTTCTTCTACCCTGATGGTGCTCATTAACGTTGAGTTATATCGAAAATTTTGTCCTGATGGAAAGTTGTATTATATGAGTATCACGAGTATCAGAATAGAGGAAAGCGAAAAAAATTGTTAGTCTCGTACAGTATTTCTATTTGAATAATTCGAGGTGATCGAGAAACCGGGATACGAGATTCTTTTTTTCTGGAACTACGTTTATTTGATAGCCCCCAAATAGCGTCGAGAACAATTTTTTTTTTTCCTAAATAATATTTCCACCCTCAGCTTGTCTCGCGCCAAGCCTAATGTTACGCAAATTTTATTATTGAAAAAATTTTTTCGCAAGGTACAGGCGCCGCAATGAACTGATTGTGAATTGTGTCACCCATTGGATATACGAATCCGCCCAAGATCCAGGAGACCATTGTTCTTCGTACACAGTGAACGTACGAACGTATGTGAAAATCAGTATGGTAGAGTACAGCCGATATAGGCTGCGTTCCAAAATTCACTGCCAACACTGAAAATCTATGGTACACGTAACGTATACCATAGATTTTCAGCGCTGACAATGAATTTCGGAGCACAGCCGCAATAACACAGTAATCGAAATGTAATTAACAAACTGAAGTTATTTTCAAATAAAAAAACTAGTCGTCGTCGACGATTACGCCCGTGTATCTCTAGTTCTCAGTAGCTCTAAAAGAAATTATCACAAAACAGAAAAATATAAAAAAAAAATAGTAATTTAAAGAATTTACTCGAGTTCGTCTGTCTGTCGTCATATATAAATAAATAAATATTTAAATATATATATTTATATATGAAACTCTTATATACACATATGTGCGTTTGTATGTATATGTATATACATATGAAAGTAGATCATTCGTAAAATTTTCCGTAAATTACCGCGTAAACGGAGTCTGGTTTGGAGCTTACTTTTGAAGAAAAACTAACCTGAGGGTCAGGTAAAGTCCTTGCATCGATGAAAACCATCAAAGAGATTTCCAAATAAGTCATACTTGAAGCCTGTCAATACTGAAGACGGACTCCACTTCATTTATTGCACCTGTGCTTCAAGAATCACTTGGATACGCATCGTTTCAGGCAGCAGGCTAGCAATTGATCATTAATTGAGTAACGCGTTTCGATCATAGATCATTAGTAGGATCCAGCCATATTTTCAATGTGGTAAAACTTGTACTTGTGAATAATCTGATGCGATTTTAATACAATGCATCGCTGGTGAACTCCGAATGTCGCTGATCGTCGAATAAGACGTAACGATAGAGAGCAATGATTAGTCTTTATCGTTATCTCTTTATCGAGATTCAGTGGGCGCAAATGGTCAAGCGGATTGTCGTTAAAATCCCATCAAACTACGCTTCGAAGTTATTGAAGATACCGCGACTTTGCAATACTTTATCCTAATTCTCCAATGATTAAAATCGTTCACTGAGTCACTACGATCGACACATTTCATCATAAGTACACAACGTACTTCAGAGCGTATCATACGTCCAAGTGTTCTTACTATGTATATTTATCTATATCTTATTTAATTAACTATTGTAGACTGTCTTTTTAACTTATTAAAAATATCTGTTCGAGCGAAAAGAACGGTCTAATCCCTGCCAATTCGTTTGTGAATCTGCTGATGTTTAATAAGATGCGCCTTCTGCCTGAAAGCTTTGTTACATACGTCGCATCTGAAGGGTTTCTCACCCGTATGCGTGCGTAAGTGTACCTTGATATTGCTTTTGTTTAGGAAACCTCTTTGACAGATATGACACCGGTGTACTGGCTTATCCTTGCCACTCATTAAACCAGAATCCGTTCCGTAAGGTAACGGCGTGGCACCGGCGGTCGGGCCCTTCTTGGAGGGTTGGCCCCCGGAGCCCGGCGAGGACCGTGACCTCTTTCGGGGGTGGGAGGGCGGTACGAAGGACGAGTGCAGGATATCGTCGGGGCTGCAGGACGTGGAGACTCGGTTGGGCGGGCTGAGAGGTGGGAACGGGCTCGTCGACGACGGGGTCTCGCCACACGACGTGTTCTGCAGATTCGTCGCGTTACCGGCCTGCAGTCGCGCCTGCAGCAGAGGTGCGTATTCAAGTTTCTGCGAAAGCAAATTCTGTAACGCGGACCCTGCGTGCTGCGGGAGCGGCGTGGACGGAGTCGTGGTCACGTAGATCTGCTGTGACGCGAACGTACTGGGCGAGGTGGTCTCTTGGGTTTTGGGCGAACAATCCGTTATCCAATCTGCGATATCGATCCAATCCCTCGAGGCGTCTGTGTCTTGCTCGGAACTCGGGCCGTTTCCGTTGCCCGGCACGGTCGTGTCCGCGATCGCGGACCCGATGATCTGCGCGATGTCCTCCATGTCCTCGTAGATGATCTGCTGCGTCGACTGCGGCAGCTGCTGCTGTTGCTGATTGTGAGGGTGATGATGCTGCGACGGTTGATGGTTCTGCTGTTGCTGCTGGCCCTGCGGTTGCTTCTGGCTCGCCTGCGGACATGGTGTGCTGGACGATACTACAGGCGACTCGAAGAATTCTTGGTTGGAGGAGGGGGTAGGCGAACCAGACCCCACTTCAATGGACGACCTTTGGCCGGACGATGCTATCGTGTGATAGTGGTGCCCGGGGATGCCGTTGATTTGAAGGTGACCCGTGTAGTTGGTGAAGGGTGGAAGAGGAATCATCTTTACCTCTGGCAACTGTTCGGTGACCGTCGTACCCAAAAGCGAGTCCCAGTTATCCTGAAATCCGACGGTCGTCTGCTTCGCGTCCGTGACTCCTCCTTCCAGGAACTCCGAGCCGTTCCAGGGTAACAGCAGACTATCAATCTCGCCGGGTGAGCTACCCACCGCGATCCCGGTGCTTTGGCTGCTGTGCGGCGGCTCGACGCCGGATGAGGTCAAGTGCGGCGGCGCCGCCGGCGGACCCGACTGCGTCTCGTATTTCATCTCCGCGACGATGTTCGATGTTGGCGAAATGGTGCCTAGATAGTGCGGCAGGGCCGCGTGCTTCACCAGCGATGCGTCGCCGGTGCTTCTTGCCGCGCAGAAGGATTGCTGCTTAAAATTGCCGCGATTACGGGTGACAATGGTACCAGCTACGTTCGCTTCTATCGCGGGTCCGTCTTTCAGCTCTAGACCCCTCTCCAAGACGATGTCCGTCTCGTTAAGCCGGTAACTTGGTACCACGGGCTCCGTTTGCGATTGCTGCAGCTTCTGCTGCTCTTCCCTCGCCGCCGATACCGTCCTCACGGGGTACTCCTTCAGGAAGCTGTTCCTGTCCACGCAGCCGCTGTCACCGACGTTGGCGTTTGGCAGGATTTTGAGCGTGTTCGACGTGGTGTTGTATGGTGCGGACGGATTGGTGAACCGGGACAACGAGGACGACCCGCCGCACGACCGCTGACGCTCTTCCGGGCACACGCCGTGAAACTCCGTCTTGTTCCTGAAGCCTAGGGACGGCGGGCGGTCGTCGTACAGCGTGTTGGCGGCCGACTGCAACAGCGCGGCGATGCTACGCGTATTCGTCCACGAGGACGGCGTCGTGGCTGTCGTTGTGAACTGCCCGGCGCGGACGTGGGAGCTCTTCGGACACGGGTAGCAGGGTGGCTGCGTCTGCACGCTGTCTGTCCGCGTGCCCGTCAACGGCAGCGCCGGCACAATGGAGTTCGGCGGACTGTTCGCGAGGGATTCCGGCGATGATGGAAGCTTGTGGTAGCCGGATGAATTTAGAACGTTGGTGCCGTTCGCATTGTTCAATGACGACGGGTACACGGGATTGTACGAGGGATTTTGATAGCCTTGGGAGTTACCGTCGTAGTTGGATGGTTGTTGGCACGCGACTTGATGCGGAGGGTACTGACAGTCACCGTTGTCGTACTGCTGTGACGCCGGTTGATCTTCAGGAAACCTCTGACCCAAGGACCACACTCGATTGGAATTGTTTGGACTGCTGAGACTGTTGCTACCACCAGCGAAGCTGTGGCACCCTAGAACACAGGAAGGACATCGATTGGCAATGGCAGACTATAAAGGTAAATCGAATAGAAATAGATGTGCTGTAAAAAAAGTGTTCATTAAAACCAATATCCACTAACCACCTCCATCACGAAATATATCTTTATTCTTATATTTCATTAGAGTCGATATTATATTATTTTATTGCGCTTTACATGCTCATACTAGGAAAGATATAATAATATAGATAATAGATACTTATAGATACTTTTATCTCATGTAGAATGTCCTAGATCTACATGATTAAGTTGAAGAAGTAAATTCAGCACACCAAAACAAGAAACTTTTCTATTTGGCACTTTAGTCAAATTTTAAAAATAGCTCTTCTCCAAATAGAATTTAGAAAAAATTAGGTACTGCTATTTTTACCAAATTCAAGTATTAAAGGCATAAAAATTATTATTCAAACTACAAGAATTACGTATAGAAAAAAACAAATAAAGATAATTTTTATGCCTTTAATAATGTCTAAATTTTTTATAAAAATAACAATATCAATTTTCCATTTTCATTAAATTTTGATTTAAGGAAATGTTATTTTTGAGACTTGTGCCAAATAGAAAAGTTTCTTGTTTTGGCATTTGGTTGAATTCACCCCTTCAACTTGACCGTGTAGATCTGAATATTACCTTATACATATATTAGATAAAGTACTACTATTACTATTCTATTACTATTTTTAAAAAATTATAATAATTTAATTAAATAAAAATTAAACTATTATTAATAAAAAGGGCAAGAAAATAAAAGATATTTTGCAAACAATATGATATAATTCCGTTGAGAGGCGCTGTTTGGTATCGGTCGCATGGCCGAGAACGCGCAGCGGCATGGGCCGATCTCAGGCCACGCGTCAGCCTCGTGAGGCACCGACCAAGGCGTCTTGATCGACGTCTCGCGAATCAACGTTTTTCGAGCATTTAAAGAGCGAAAACAACATGTTTGGCCTTCCAGAAGAGTCTCTTGTTTTTTTGTAAACATTAAACGTGCTGTTTCCATCTTTCTTTGCATCCGCTTTCTCACCCGTTTCCAAATCCATTCCTGTGCCGAGTTCGCACATTTTTTGGTCCATCGAGCCGGATTTGCGTAACGCAATGAGTGAGCAAGAGAAGATGGAGCGGTTGATCGCCTCGCAGCGAGAACTTTACGAACTTTATGGTGGAAACCATATACAGAGGGGAGGGAGCATTAATGAAGTCCTTTTTCGGTACAGATGAGTGCACCGACTCTAGGCCTTCTATTGGCCTTTGAATTTAAGCCCTCCAATGGGTGACCTTGAGATAATGCGCTTATCTGCACTAGCTACACCGAAAAAGGACCCCATTTATACACCCCTGTGTACATCGAGCAATTGGCTCGGCTCTGCGAATTGGAGCAGTCGCCAAACGAGCGGCGGCGAAACGAGGGTGGCAAAAGCGGAGGGCGCGACGAGGGCGAAACGTGCTCCCGCGGATATAATTGCCCCAATTTCTCAGGCAAATTTGAAGATTGGCCGGCTTTCCGCGACTTATTTTCCTCGATTTAGGAGAACGCCTTGTCGAAAGCGGAGAAGATCCACTATCTCAAGGCGAGCGAGAAGGGCGATGCGGAGTGGTCTCCGTGGTCGGGACGATGGAGGGCATCGAGCGTCCCATCTCGAACGGCACGGATCTCTTCGTGCATCTTACCGTCGAGCTTCTGGACGCGAAAACGCGACGCGAACGGGCGAACTCGCTGGGGAAGTCCTCCGAGCCGCCGTCGTACGAAGATCTTCGGGAGTTCCTGCAGGAGCAGCTCGTGACGCGGGAGGTCGCGAAGGGAGAGCCGTCCGGCGACGACAGGTCGAGCCAGTTCGCGCGATCGAATCAGGCGTTGAAATTAAAAAGAGAGAAAAAGAATCTTGGGGAATTCCGATGTCTCTTTGAGATGGAGGAGAAAGAGAGAGAGAGAAGAGAAAAATGAATAGGAGCAAATCCGTGAGGCAAGCGAGGCATGCCGTACGGCTTGATGGCATGCTTGTAGTGGACGCTGGTACGGTGAATAGGTAGGTAGGTCTGGCCGATACGATTCGACGATCGCACTCGTACTCGCTTACGTCCGCGCACACATGCGCACGCACGCGGATGCATCGTGTACGTGGTCGTTTCAACACGTGCACGTATACGTGCCTATATGTTCCGCGCGTAAACAAGTATCGGTGCGCATATACACGTGGCGCGAGTGTACGTGCCGGGTAGGCGCAAGATCCCTCTCCTCAAGAAGAAAGACTTGCTCCGGCTAACTGGGTTAGTGGCACATTATCCAGCCACGGCCGAGTACATTCAGTCGAATTGCTGCGTTTAAAAATATATTTTTGTAGCGCTGTAACAGAGAGAGAATGAGCGCTATTGGCGACGTAAAGAGCGAGATAAACCTGGATAAGAATGAGATATTTCATATTCCCGGCGAATATTAAGATTAATTGACGTTAATCTCTCTCTGATCTTGACAGATATGTTCGAAATTATGTATAATCTTGTTTATAATCACGAAATGATAAAACAATATTATTAGAAACAATGTCAGTAGATTCAAAATAGATATTAAAAAATAACAAAGAATACGTAAACTAATTTTCAATTTAATTGTTAAATTTGAGTAATTAAATTGATCATCGAATTTTTTTAATTCAAGAAACTCTTCTTTTCAAGTTGTGCTATTTTATTTTCAATTAATATGCGTGTGCCAGTTCACATATTTAATATATAATGTTATATACTCTGATTCCTCTCTTTTGATTTGATTCCTCGATAATATAAAAAGATGTTATTTAAAATACTAATTATTAGGATTTCACACATGTGTATTTGACTGGTTAATAATTTCAAATGTTTAGCATTAAAAAATTTGCAATTTCGAAATTGATAATAAATAAAAAAATATTATTGAAAAGTGTGTCAGTATGTCACGACTGTTAAATATTACAAATTGTACAATTCATACAATTAAAATTTTTTAAATATTTCTATCAGACCGAAATATGTAATTAAAACAACTATATTGTAGCATTTTCGTTACAGTTATATATATAAAAAAAATATCGGATCAGAGACTTGAGAATTAATACAGTGTAATTTTTTTCGCATATAAACATGTGTGTAATCCTATGCTTAATAGTATATTTATATTATATTAATAAAAATTAAACATGTAATACATATGACGTTGTAGACTCTCTCTTTGGTTTGTAGATGGGTGTAGTTATATTCATTTATCAGGTCCTTCGTTGTTTTGGAAAATTTGATACTCCTGTTGCACTCTGCATTCGTAAATTGTTCCAAAGCTCTTGCTCTGATAGTTTCTAAACATTCGCGCATGTTTAATGTTGTTTCTTTGACTGCAACTTGTAATCTTCACTGATCTTCCAAGGCGATGCCAGTACTAGATATTGACTTAAAATATGCAATATATATTTTAAGTCCTGTTAATTTTTTTATTGTATTTTTATTATCTGTAAAAAGAAAAGTACATAATAGTTAGTAAGAATTTCCTTATTATAAGAGAGAATATATGTTAATAATTATCTAAATATACAATATTATTATTAGACATTTATCCATGCACTACTAACATACAACGAGAATATGGCAAAAATCTGAAGAATATTCAGATAAGCTGACAAGTGCAAGTGTCGGTGTGATACAGCTGTAAATCCTCAGTATAACAATAGTGTAATCTTTCACAAATTCAGTGTTCATAGCTGTTAAAACTTTTAATTTCGATCTCTAAAGTTCTCTTTAGCCAAAAGCTAATTATATTAGTTGTATGAAAATACAATTTCTAATTATCTATTAATTGCAGAGGATTTATATGAACAAATTAGTTCTGATGCAATTATGAATAGCTAGTCTATTTAAGAAAGAAATATTCAAATACACTGTTAATATCGTATCTTTTGGGACAATTATACATTATTAACATATACCATAATTCCATTTATTAGATTTGTTCACAAATAAGCCAGTTACCTCAGTGCTGATTTAATTTTATTTGTTAGAAATGGTTCTTTCTAAAATTCAATTGTGCAATGTTGCTGCAATTTTATTAAAATTTTGTGACTACATCTTTCTATAATGATTCAACCTTCCATTGCAATGTTCAAGATTGCAACGTAGAGCGTAAGTTGAATTGTATTTTATTCGATTTGACATGTCTACATTGTTACAAAATTTATTTGCGTAATTATGTGATCATACGTCGAATGAGAAAGTACTCTGAAACATTGAGCTAAACATTGAAATGGCGAAAGTAAGAGTAATAAGCGATAGAAAAACAGAAATAAAATAAAACAAAGTGTAAGCCATACTGATTTGTGCGAAATTGGTGTTTGCGACTTATCTGTAATTATGTAGTAAATACATTTCTTTAGACCATTTTTGTCGAGACATTAAGTAAACAGAAATAAACAGATATAAGGATAATATGTATGTATTCTTTTTTTTTTTAGTTTTGAATTTATTGTGCACACATGTGTGTATACAATAAATAATGTTTTATTTAGATACATCTTTTCAACAAATAAAATGTTATATTATTTTTCATGGTAAGATATTGTTATATTAGAAAAATTGACAATAATTAACAAGAAAATTAATTTCCAGACAGCTTAAAATCTCCAAGACATGTCCTATGGACATTTTTAGAACATAGCGACGTTCTCAGAATGTTCTTTGGAAGATTTGTATCAATTATTTGGGTTAATTATGAAGAAGCAGAAAAAGCATATTTAAGCTTATTATTATATAACTAATAGCCTTATTAGTTAACTTAATAAGTTAATTACAATTTATTAGTAGAAAATAATAATATTAATTATTGAACGAAATTAACTGTGTGCATATGATAATAGGGTGTTTATATATAAATAAATAATTAGATTAAATGCTTATTATAATTTTAATCGGTTAGCTATATATTTTATTTCTGCAATTAATGAATCGACTTACCTGTATCAAATTATGAGATTGAATTGGAACACGTTTCTGACGGTTGCACTACTTTTTACACATTAATTTCATGTAGCACTTGTTGAAATTTATATTATTTTTCAAATCTTAATATCTCTATCTTATAATATCTCTAATTAATAAATAATAAATATCTTATATCTCTAATTAATAGAAAAATTAAAAAGTAAATAGACAGTAAAAGTTAATAATAAGTTGATATAAATTAATAAAAGAGTTAATATATAATCTCCAATTAAACCTTATTAACAAAATGAACAAAAATAATGTAAATATTACGAACTTTGATAAAAATCAATGTGTGAAAATTTTTGTTAAATTTTCTATTATTAAATTTCTTGTAAGTCTATAACGCAAAATTTAAATTTTATCAATATATGATTCGTAGCAGTTGCAATTAAGACGTATAGCAGGATTGATAAAATGTGCTGAAAATAATCAGATACAATCGAAAACGCGCAATAACAAATCCGAAGGAGAAATAATCGGAAGGAAAACAGTATCGTCGAAGATACAAAATTAAAATGCTACACGCTATTACGACGTGCGAATCGAATTTTCAGAAGTCAATTTCCTGACTTGCTAAATAAAAAGAAGAAAAGAAGAAGAAAGAGCAAATTTTACCGTGCCGGATTCTGAATACACTCGCTGCGCTGTATGACAATTACGCACTTCCGAATCCATAGAAGTGGTAGATACACCTGCCGCTATCTTCGCCGAAGGGAACGATCCTCACTCACGCAAGAGTAAGCGCCCTTCATTGTTCGTATCCTGTTTGCTCGCATCCTCATACTAAGTATCATCATCCTTTTTTTCCTTTTCGCTTCGATTGACATATCCGCGTAAGTCGCACGGTAAACGTCATGAGAAACGTGCAAATCGGCTCCGCCTGTCGCTTCCTCAACGCGTCCATCGTCATCGTCGTCGTCATCATCGTCGTCATCGTTATCCCCCTCTCGCGGAACTCTGCCCCCCCCCCTCGGCTATTCTACCTCTTCTCATTCTGCCAGTCCGACTTCGAGTCCGTCCTTGTCGTCGGTTAGTCTCCGTCCTTGTCAACGGTAAACATTTCAGAATAGGCGCTCCCTCCCTTAACAACATTGCTCCCTCCTCTGTCTCCCTTCGGAGCTCAAGAAGCGAGAGGACAGGGGGTCCTCTCTCACCGTGTACCGTTATCCAACGGCGTGGACGCGCTCGACGCGATCGCGCGGTGGGCTCGATCGGGCCCGCTTTTTCGGTCCTACGACGATGCCTCCGTGGGCTACTTGTCAATGAGATCACCGGGTATTCGTGCGATACGACAAATTCGGCCGTACCGATTTGTGCGGAGCCGATGTGTTTGCGACGTGTTCGTGCTTGTGGCAAATATGTTTTTCATATTTAAATTTCAAACGTCGTTAAATCACATTAATGCCATCATTCCGAATGTCAAACTCTTAAAGAGTTGACGGATCGTAATTCCATCTTATCTCTTACCGAGGCTCAATATTTCGTTGTAAGTCTTCGTCTTGCGTCTTCGTATAAATCTTTTTTTATAATAAAACTGTCATAAAAATTATGACAATAATAATTAAATTATCACTAATAATTACAATTATAAGTCTCTTATAAGAGCATTAAGGCGGTATTATCTCGTCAATATTTCAGCGAGATGAATACATTAAATGAATTAGATTATAATAATTAATAACCTAATTATTAGCCGAATATTCTGCATAAAGCAGAAAATATTTTGGAGCATATTATAGCCATCTATTTATTAAAACTTTATCTTTATATAATCTCCATAAATTCAGAATAAATTTTTAAACCCCTCTCTCTCACACATGGGGAGTTCCTGATCTCTTTCAGGAAGGAATTTCTTCCTCCGCGGGAGGCAGTCCCGGAACGAAATGTTCATCCATCGGCGCGTACGCCGTCACGTGCTCCGTATTGGTGCGCGTACGCAGGGGGGGGGGCACCCGTATCCCATCCGTTCATTCGTCCTCACATCGGGGCCCGCGAGACTATCGAGGGCCCGCGGGGGGAGGGCCGGGGGGTCGCCCGGCCGCTGCCGCCGTTCGCGAATATCCGTGCCGTGACTACAAGCCGAAACCATACCGCGCTCGCGCCTCGAGCCGCGCTCAGTGGGGCGGCCGAAGTAGGCCGGAGCACCGTTACAGCCGGCTGCACGGCCGAAGCCTACGCAAATCGACTAGATTTTGCCCGAATGGCTTTCCTTTTCGTTGTGAAAAATGGCGCGTGCGAGCCGCCGGTTTCCGCGACGGCCCACTTCTGCGCGAGCGACCATGCGTGCGATTTTCCTCGCGGTTCCCGCGCGCGCCCTGGGACCCGCGATCGGCCGCGTAGCGTCATCGTTCTCCATCGTTCTCCATTCTTCCTTCATGTTTCCGCGAGCTTACATTTTTTTTTTTCATATAAGTTTGTATATACATTTATATGTATATATTCTTGGTAAGGTTCAACCTCGAATTACCACACCCTAAATTGCGATTTATCTCTCGATCGGCCAATTTAGGTCACGGGGGTTCCGTCCGCTGCGGTTGCCCGCACGCGGAAAAGTTTCATCTCCCGCGCGATCCCGCGGCCGAGCCGGAAGAAGTGCCGCGCCGCGCGTCGGCACACTTGTTGCGCGAGATGACTATGCTCGGCTAAACTATATCGGCACGTATACTGGGGAACGGAAGTAGGTCGAGGCACCGTTACTGGGTAGCCGAGAAGCTCGGGGAGGCCTACGCAAGACCAGTCAGATTTTGCTAAGCGTTCGCCAGCCGGCCAGCCGGCTGCGGCTTTCCTTTTCGTTACGAAAAATGGCGCGTGCGAAACGCGGTTCCCCGTGAATGACCCACATCGGGCCCGCAAACGAGTCACGCTCGCGCGCGAGAGCGTCTTCGTCCTCGCTCGCTCGCTCGCTCGCTCGCTCGCTGGCTCGCCGTCGGTGGGCGACCGGTTGGGAACCGCTCGATACCCGTGACCCACACCGTAGCACGCAGAACCAGACGCGACCAAACGTGAAATTCATTTCCATACTTCCGTGTCCGGCTGTACGCCGAATGGATCTTTTCGCCTCGTTACGCAGCCGCGACGGACAACACGTTCATTCGCGTCCTCGAGTCATTTAATTCTTCAATACGCGTCGCTTTTTTTGTAAATAATTTTCAATTGCAGACGTTGACCCTTTTAATACACCGAGGACTGAGTCAGTCCTTTTTAATAGCGATAATTATTTTTGCTATTTGTATATCGTATACTCTCTCTTTCGTTTGTTTCATGTCGGAGTAATAGTGAAATTTATTATTGATATTTATTGTAATTATTATCGAGTATTTAAATTAGATAAATCAGCTAAAGAAATTGTTATTTAGGCATATTATAAAATATCAGCGCTGTAAAAGAGTCCGTGAAAACAACCCCAAATTTACATTATTGCAGTTATATTCCATGCTACATCAATTAAATAATTCAAAATTTGCAACGAATAAAGAAAATTCGCAAAGCGAATGAAAATATAACATGTTATTCTTTATTCCTAAATCAGAAAATATTTTAATTTATAAGACACTAAATAGAAAACAGACGTTTGAGTCAGACATATCGGATATATATTAAATGAAATATCTATGCAATACCATAGGTATTTAGAAATTTTCAATTACTTATCCTAGCTATGCGAAAACTCTTTGGTATTCGGAAACTTTTGATATTTTGGGAATGCAGGAGACATTCAATGCACTGGTCGCGACAACTTTCACGATAATTCCTTACAAAAATAGATAAGTCAAAAATGAGGGTTACTATCTTTCAACTATCTTATAACGGTATTAGAGCGCGGTTATATTTCGCTGTTTCATTAGTGACCCCATAAATGCCGATTGCCATTATGTGGGCATATTAGAAATGTCACAAGGGTGTTGCTACATTTCTCATTGATTCCACTATCAATTACTTTACTTTTATAATTTGTCTTTCTATACAATATGTTAATAGGATATTGTATTGTTCTAAGTTTAATATTAGTTTCATATACATTATATCTCATGCTAGATCAAAGAAAGATTTTCGAAATTGCACGCAATTTATTAATTAAATTTCGTTTATTAATATGCGCGATTTCAAATACTTCAAATAACTTAAACGTGATGTTCCCACAAATATAGCTATTAAATATCTTATAAATAAGACATAATATTTTCGATATTATGGAGAGTTTATGAAATGGAAGAAGAGAATAATAAATTTTCAAAAAAAGAGATGAGAGATGAAAAGAAAGAATTTCAATTAGTTATATTATTCCTATTGCAAGTTAATCATTTCTACTAGATGTTCGAGTTTGAAGATAATTTTTTAAAACAGGAATCTAATAACCAGGTAGATAAATACGAAGATAGATATTTAATAAAATGTTAAAATTATTTAAAAATTAATTGTGAATTAAAATCATAAAAGTTTTCAATCTTACAGGTTTTCGATTAATAAGATCATAAAATTATATAGTTTAATTAAATGTTTAACAGAATTAAATTAATGATTTTGTAAACAAAATGTAAAATAAACCTTTTTTTAAAGCTTACTGAATACAGAAATGCAATACAGAAATGAGAAAAAACTTTGAAAGCATTTCAAAACGTTTTATTTAAAATTATTTCTTTTACTAATGAATTAATGTCGTTGACAAAAAAATCAAAGTTGGGTTAAGGATTTAAACATTAAAAAATGTCTAGAAAATCGATAGTATTCCGAAACAGACAATATGATTCAGAAGAATCGAAAAGGATTCTCGTTAAAATAATCGCATCGTACGTCGTTGAAGCGACGTGTGCTGAAATCAGAATGCGCCGCGGCTAGACACGTAGATGCGTGTGCGAGGTATAAGCTGGTACCGCTTGGCTGCGGGAGAAAGTGCGACGACCCTTAAGGTAAAGGTTAAAGACGACGGAGACAGAGAACAGGACAGTGTCGAGGAAGTGCGCGCGGACTGGCGAACATTCGCATACCGCGGTCGAACCCGAAACAACACTGGTTTGTCGGCATTTCATGGCACTTTCGCCGCAAGGACAAGTCGCGTACGCACGAGGTCCGAGCGGAAGAGATTTCGAAGGCCGCGTCGGGCAAGTCTAAAAGAATAATTTAACGGGGAGATTTAAGGCGCCTAATTGACGCTTGAAAATTGAGAATTTTATTAATAATTAATTTCAAAAAATTTCTAACATATTTTTTTATCGCCCGTAATCCACGGCGAGTTTCCAGTGGATCGAAATGTCTAAAAATAGATCTAAGAGATGAGTAAAAAGATGAGTAGAGTTTCTAGGAAGGGGATTTTCGGAAGATTTATTTTAAGGACTTTAGATAGGTATGCGCGATAGGGTTTACGCGTTCTTATATGGGCGCTCGCCCGCGGACCGATACGGATGACCACGCGGATTCGTGCGATCGTCCCCATAGACGCGCGTGGACGGCCGTGGGCGATCGCCGCCGAGGTCCCGTATCCACGGACGGCCGTGAGCGGCCGTGGATGCGGCTCCGCGGTGCTATAGCTATAGACTCTACGGAACCGACGAGTCGGAAGACCTCTCCCCTACCTCCGCGACGGAGTACCGGTTAATGTGGTACACTGACCTACTCTCTAGCCACCGCGGCACCAGCGAGACCACCCCACCACACTGTTGTTCTGCCGTCCTTCTCTCGCAGCCGGCTACTTTTTCTCTCTCTCGTCTTTCCTCTCTCTTTCCTTGTCTCTCTCCCGCATTCCCTTTCCGCTTCTATTTCTCAACGTTTCTTTCTCATGTCTCATCCCCCTCTCTTTCTCTCTCTCTCTGCCTCTCTTGCTCTTGCTTTTGTAAAATTGTTGCGTGGAATAATCCCAATGAAATATAACTGGCGCACTATCCGCAAATAACAATGTCTTTATTAATTTTTAATGTATTTAACGTTTTAAGCGGGGGCGGGGGAGGAACGCATTTAGATGATGACTGTCTTTAATATTTTACTTTGCAAAATGTTCGACATATATTTATGTAGAACATAATTAAATTAAATAGAAAGATTTCCAATTAAGCATTTTATTGTGTTTCTTCGGACCGCAAATGCGGCGAAAATTATATGTAAATTAATATATGTACGTTTTATTTAACGTAGATGTGCAAATTTAATTGTGTTAACGTGTATCCCAAACTATTTAAGCAAAGATTTGCGAACAGCATCTTTACATTAATACTTTCAATCATTTAAATAATATATTAGTATTAATTGACTAAATTTATTGGTAGCATCATAGCGCAATGTTGCCCCCAATGACTTGCCTTTGTATCCTTTAAATTCTGACCCTAATATTACAAAACGCCTGCGGCAACAATTTGCTTTACAATTTACGACGTAAATGCAGTAAAATTAAGAAGTATATTCGCCATATGTTAAGACATTCTCTGCATTAGCACTCTATTGGTGCCAATGTGCAGGATGTCCCAATATTTCGTTTACATTGTATTTTCGTGCCGCAAATCGTAAAGCGCTGAAAACGCAGGTGTTACAAAATTACAGTTTGGATTCTGACGGAGGCGATTGTAAATTATCGCCAAGAAATTTAGTAAATTAACAGTAATATATAATATCGACGTAAACGAATCATTTAAATACAATTAATAAGCTTCCAATATAAATATAGGTGTTAAATATATTAATGATATAGAAAATGTTTTTATAAATGGTAAACATTATTTTGAAACACTTTACAAATTCAATGAGTAGCAAAATAAGAAATTGCAAGAAATAAAAACTTTTCTATTATCCTTTCGTTAAGAAATGCAACTACGACAAAAACCAGATATATCCACATGAACAGCGTTGTCCTAATAAATATTTGACTTTTGTGTAAAAAAATGAGCTAACGCAATAATGTCGCAGCTTCAGATTCTTTCATTTATGGATCGCTGAAGAAATAAAAAAACTAACATAAAAATATTCATAAATCTTGCATAGATTTTTATTCAACCTATATTATCATGTGGATATTTTTGAATGAAATTTTCATTATTATCATTCAATGGTCTACAGATTAATTTAGCTTGAAGAATTAAGCAATTTTGATACTGTCGTACAGAAGTTTTAATCAATCGTCCATCAATATTCTATGCAATTACACGACCGTCTCGCGATTTGCGATAAACACCATCGATTTCCTATAATATTAATCGAGGGACCAACGCGGAGGCAACGTCCCCATCGAAATCGAGCTGCGCGCGAAGAGGAGTCGTTGCATAAAAAGCACGCGCCACTAGAAATCGACGACCTGACACTGAGACTGTCCCGAGCCAATCGCGGATTGGCATCGAGGAGCAACGAACCGCCTTGCGAGATGTCTACAACCTCGAGCAACAAGTCCGGACCCCCACTAGCGTGCGGGCAAGGAAGTCGTTCCGGAGAAATTTCACCGCAAACTTAGCAGCCTCCGTCTTCGTTATCGTAGTATATGTGATTTACGTCGTCGTCGTCGTCGTCGTTGTCGTCGATGCCCAAATATCTGATAGTCAAGTCAGTTCTTGAAAAATACTGAGAAACTCGATGAAAGTACAACCGCGGAGATATATAGAGCTCCTATTCGTTTTCGGTAATTTGGGTTATCTTTAAATAAAAAGATAAGAATGACGACGCGTCAAATGAAAAGACAATAATGATGATGCGAATTTTATTTTATAGCCTAATTTATTCAAACTCGCGAAATTATGGGATTCTGTGTTACGACGGCATAAAAAATCATAAAATTGTTTAAATTTAGAAGCACATTGTTGTTTATACGAAAATTAATTTCGTCACTTTGATCGAAAAACGCACGTAGATTTTTCACTACACTGAAAAAAAATTCTGGTTAAAAACCGACGAATCAAAAAGATCTTGTAGAATGTAACCAGAATTTCTAATATAGTAACCAGAATATTTGATCAATCCTACAAGATTTT
>VBVQ01002695.1:0-23314 GCA_011636635.1 Tetramorium simillimum
AGTTTACGTTGGTCGGCTCAACTCAAAGGATACAGCCTCGCGTCTCGCTCAAGTCATTGTGCGTGTCGATACTAACGAAGGAGCCTAAGCCCAGTATATCCGGTTTGGTATTTTCTCACGGCCCTGCTAACGTATAATACAATTGCGTGGTGCTTCTCATTTCGGGTATTTCTCACTTATCGGTCAGGCTCATTAAGTAATTATCACTACAGCGACTCTCGTTTCGGAGTGAGCACTTGCCTTGTGCAAGGCCATCGTCGGGCCACGCGTTTCGCAGCTCGGCGTGGTTGTACCTTCGCGTGGCGACATCCGATCCGGCGTAATTCGGTGTAGATGACGAGAATCTTTATGTTAGTTTAAGTTTGCATTTATTGACGCGAGTTAGTTCTTATTTTGTTTATTTGTATTTTTTGAAACCGCGCATTTAGTTGTATTTATTTTTGTAATTTTCTTATTAATTATAATAAAGTTATTCTTGTGATTCTCAAACACATAGGTAATAATTATCTGAGGAGTAAAAATTGCTATATTGAGTTCTGTGAGTAATATATTTATTGAAATATCGTTTTGGATCCGATATCGCCGAATTCGACCTGCTCGATGAAGAGTTAATAATCAGTCAATCTACAGAAATGAACAAATGAATAAAACAACAGTTACTTTAAACAGTTAACTCTAGACAGTTATTTAAGTAATTTCAATCGAACGTAGTACTTTTCTGCTCATAATTATGCACCGTATTTAGTGTAAACCTTATAAATTCCACGAATAATGTAATTACATTCCACGGCAGATTTATTGGAGTAATATGAACAGAAACATCCACTCGCGTACTTGCGTTTAATATGCAGAACTGTATCACTGGTACAGCTGCAGTAAAACTCGGCGATACCGAGTGTAAACACTTAATCCGTAATGTCGATTAGCGCGATTATGGTTAATACAAATCGAATCTATATTACCCAATTCATATATTACCGAAAATCGCATTATCCGGCCGGTACTGTCCGCTACGCTCATTGTTATCGAAATCATGCGCGAGTACGTGCCCGCGCACAAATATATACCGGATCAAGAATAGAGTATGATGTGTACATCATGCTATTGATTGGACATGATCCGAGAAGAATCGAAGATGGGTATATGCTCTGCGTGCTCCGCTTTTATGCGACTCTTAACAGCAGCGGAAAGCAACCCCCCTCGTCCCCTCCGCCTCTCGTCACTATGCTAATGCATGGTTATTACCTTTTGTATATATTGTACTTTGTATCCTTTTGTCGACGTTACCAACACTGCGTTAGTGAATTATCGATGAGATTTCCGGAGGCACGGGAATGTATATTTAATTAATCACCGTGCAACAACGCAGGCAGTTAATCTATAACAGGACATTCTCGGGATCGTTAAAAGAGATAAGAGACAGGGCAATAACGAGCGAAAAAAAGAATGAATAATTGGAAAAAATAATACAAATGCTGCGCATACTAGCAAGTGTTAGATGTATGCAAAAGTTTTAATCCCTCTTTCTCGCACATTTATTTTAGATGCATAATACATGCAATACAATTTAGACATTAAAATATTTGCTTTCGTTTTCTATGACGTTTTGCTGTCCCGGAAAAAATTTTTCATGTATGAACATGTATAAATATATATATTTATATATAAATGTGTATAATTATATACGAAATATGTCCATATATGTTTATACTAATTTCCTTCTTAAAATTTCTGTTTAATATAAAAAAAATAATAACGGAAAAACAAAAATATAATTAAAAGAATATTTTTTGCAATGTTTTTTCGCAAAAAATTCTGTTTGAAAATATGAGGAAAGATTACCCATATAATGGTCAATTTTTCCTTATTTTTTCAAACTTAACTTTACAAATTTTCTTTTGTAAAGAAAAACAGTACGGAAATTATCCTTTTAATTATTTTTTATGTTTTCTTTACTATTACTATTATTTTTGTTAGAAATTGAAATATTTTGACAGAAATTTTACAAAAGAAAGAATTTAGTATGAACATATATGGACATATTTTGTATATAATTGTATATATTTATATATTTTTATATATGTTTATACATATTTATATAAATTTATATATGTTTTTATATGAAAGATTTTTTCCCAGGGTCTCTCGGGCAAATTTTGGTTCTTTTTTTGACGGAAAGAAGACATCGATTTGGGGGCAATGAATTCATCTGAGAGCCGTCTAGCCAATGAATGCTGCATCGATCGGAATGAATGATAATCCCAGGGCGCCAAGGGTAAATATGCCGCTCGCGGGAGAACTTCATAGCCCAAGTTAAAGATGGTTTGCTGAGTACGAAGAGCAACATTTGGTCTGGCGTTATCGTGCAGCAAAATAACTTTCCGGCTTCCCTGTCCAGCGAGCGGTCTTTTCCGTTCAATTTCGTCGACCAACTGATTCAACCGACGACGATAGCGCACGGGCAGTAATCGTTTCACTCGCTTGGACGAGCTCCTAAAACAACACACCTTCCTGTCGCAGACAACAGAAGGACCTTTTTACCGTGGATGTTTGCTTTTGCCATTGATGTTGGTGGCTAGCCGGGATCCATTCATGAATGTTTACGCTTAGGTTTCTCATACATAATACATTTCTTGTCAGCGGTAACAATTTTTTTTTTTTCACAAGAAATCCTTTCTACGTTACGGCGTGCGGTAAAGTGCAGCGATGAATCAAGACGGCCGGCAATGCTGTCTGAGCTTTAAGGTTTTCCATCTCATCGTTTCGAGACTGACACTCGATCGGCTGTTTTCGCAAATTCTTCTCGTGATGGCGATTGGATTTTCTTTCAACCCTTGCAAAACGTCGGCCTCTAATTTTCGGTATTCCGAAACGTGATCGATCGCTCTACATCGAAATCACCAGCTTTAAACCGTCGAAGCCAATATTTGCGAGCATTGTGAAACATAACACCTTCACCAAGAACGGGGCAAATTGATGCTCCGTTTGTATGCTTCAGCGGCGTTTCTTTTTCATTGGAATTCACATCGCATGGAAAGTCGAATATAGCTTTCCGTCGATGCCTGTATTCACTATTGTTTTTGTCATTAAATTATGACTGCACGTGATGGTTAACAATCTTTATTGGCAACTCTTCAAAAACGCAGAAGAGTAGAAACTTATTTTGACGTCGAGGTTTAAATAATAATACTAAAGGCTGAAGAAGAGGCGAAAACTTTTGTACACACTCAATACAATGGCACGTAAAAGAATTTGATTTTGGCTTATTATACATAAATTTCTATGCTAGAAATTTACGTATAATAAGCCAAACTTGATTTATTATTTAGCGCGATCAAAGTGGACTGTTGGATTGCCATAGAAATTCTATGGCAACAGTCCACTTTGATCGCGCTAAATAATAAATCAAGTTTTTTTAAATCCCATAAAACGGATAAAGTATTCGCGTAACCGAGTTATTTACGCAAGTTAAAATTATCATCATAAAAACAGAACGCGACGAAACGGCGAAAGTTGCTTGAATTCCATCAAGGTGGCATAGAAAACTTGCCGAAGTAGGAACTTGCATTTCGCGCCGGAGATGTCTGTGCTAAAACGACATTTGGAGAATCTAGAAAAGGTAGAGTTTCTTCGAATGGCTTTCTTTCTTGCAAAAACGTATAGCGCGGCGAGAAATCTCGTTTCACTTTGAGTCGCACACAAAAAACCGTTTGAGAAACATTTCTACGTAACAAACGAAATGCGAAGGTGCCATGAATTCGTTTTGTTCAACTCGAGACGCAGCGCGATCCGCGAAATTCTCTCTTTAACGCATTCAGAGCGTAATATTATTCTATTAAATAATTTTATTAAAATTTATTACTTATGCGACTATTTTCGCTACAAATATTTTCTGCGTGATTATTCAAGAATTAAGATTTACTTTGATCCAATATCGCCGGACAGACCGCAATATTTCAAATAGCAATAATACAAATAAATAATAATATAAATAAATAAACGTCATAAATCGTGATATTTAATTTATTTTATTTGTCAAAATAATGAGTGTAATAAAATTAATTTCCCCAAACTAACAGATGGTCGGACTTTGATATATTAGACGTCACCGTCTGCTGATATTTTATGTATGAAGCGAAAGCGACGACGGATGCGAAAGCGCTCGATAATATTTGAATTTCCATCGTGCCTCATTAGGACAGGTAAATAATGTATATAATGTAACAATTTCGATTCCGACAAACAGGACCTCGTGAATATTTAACGCGATTTTTCTTCTTTGTAATTAATTCCATACGTTACGCTTCCACGAGCAGATATTCCCATTTATCTACGATTTAAAAAAACTCATGAAAAATAATGAGGATTAATAATATATTGTGTGTTCTTATTTAAATAAAAGTATTTCGTTAAAAATTATTTTGTGAAATTGTAATCCAAATTATATTTTTCCATTTAAATTGAAACATAAGATACGTTTCTTTTCAAAGAGATGGTAATTCTGAATTTCCATTTTCTGATTAAAATATTGTGCTTATAAATTTTATAAACATTTCCAATAACTTCTTTCAGAAGGACAATTGACTTTGATGCAACTGAATGTAACCTCGTATTACTCAACGTACTTAATAATTATTTTAATTAAAGATTTTGTCTAATTAAATTAACGAAGCTAATAGATAACGGTTTATTGAGTACATGATAAATGCGTGTTATTAAATTTCATAATTACTCAATATGATGTACGATCATTCTCACATTATGATGTGACTGATTTGATAAATCAGTAATTAACAAAATTGTATAAAATTGAATCAAAATATAATTGATAATCTTACTTAGAAACGCTGTTACGCAATTATTTTTAAAACCTTAATTTACTGGGATTTTATAGCTTGTTTTAGTCTATAGAAATAATGTGAATTTGTAAATATGCAAATTTGGAAAGCAGCGGAAGGTTTGTTATAGTCATTAAAAGATCAAATAGTTCTTAATTTCGTAAGGGTTTATTGCACAAATTTCACGAAAATGCACTTAAAATTTACGGAATCTTCTCGATGACAATGAAATGGCATCATTTCTTGTTATTCAATTTGTTAGAAAGGAGATATTTAATTTGAACACTTAAGAAACTTTATACAGAAAGGTAAAAGGAAGGGGTGCAGAGAGACAGAGAGAGAGAGAGAGAGAGAGAGAGAGAGAGAGAGAGAGAGAGAGAGAGAGAAGTTTTCCACAGCGTATTATGAGGGTTCATTGCTGGATTTATCTCGTTATCGCTTTCGAACATCCCTCAATGCCGTTCATCCCTCGCCGTTTCCATAACTTTACAAATAGCGCTTCCAAACTTCGTCGAACAAAGAGTCATTTTAGCCCAATGTCCGCCCCAATAAATTTCCCTGTTCAAAATACAAATAAATAGAACGTAATGCACAGCCACATTTTTTTTCCGGGTATTCATACACATTCATAAATTGCATTACGCATATTTCTTTTCAACAATAAATATTATCACGTGCAACAATTTCGAGCGGATAAAATCGAATTTTATCCTCGTAATATCTTTCATTGCTGAATGGACGTATAATTCGCTTCTCATTAAAAATGTATTTCAAACGCTTTCATATCATTTCAATTTTGTTTTTCCGACTGCTACCGAGAGGTGGTGTTCATAAAATATCATAAATCTTCATTATTTTGATTAGTAATCTCGATAATGTGCTAAAATTTACTGTTTTTAGAGATAATATTTTACTGCAGAGGAGTTATGCATTTTTTATATTCTACGCCCTTGAATAGAGACTTTGTAATATTTTTATAAATATTTCATGTTGAATGAATAATGTCACTCGAGAGAAAATCAAACAGAATATCGACAATCGTTCAACTGCTCGCAGAGCGAACAATAAATCATTTCCTTACCGCTGAAATCGCGTATATTCCGAAATGCTTCCATGTCATCATTTCGTAAAATATGAACGAATCTTTCGCTACCAGGAGTACGAAAATACGAAACAATCCATGTCGTTGTTAAAGAGAAATAATTTCTAATGAATGTTGTGCGTGTAATACCGAATACGCCGTTGTACTCGCATTTTATTTTTACAACTTGACTAATTTAATATTAGAATGATACAGTAGCGCGTTATCGCAAATATATTTTAGAAGATTGTTTCTCATTTTTCCTTTAAAAGTGAGCATTCATCTTCGAATTATACGTCGCACATTTATCTTGTTACACTATTTTGCAACATTATTTTACCCCCCCCCCTCCCCCTCGAAAAGGTTGCGCGATATATTACTTGCATAAAAAAAATTACGTATATTGTTGCGCGATAATTATGACGTTCATCCGATGGTACATATCTAAATAATTTTCATCCGAGCTACGAAATTCGACGAGATAGCTTTATTCAAAGTATTCTTTATTTTCAATGGATTGTTCGCGTTTTCATTGTATCCACATTCGCGAGCTTTGTAACGTTATATTCGAAAGTGACCTGGCATTCTGTTTGATCTATTGAAACTTCATTCGAGCATCGGAAGCAACGGTGCGTGCTGTTCCCCTCGTCACACAAAGCTTCGATCCTATTATTTCAATATCAATTTGACACTGACACGAAACACAATAATCATCTTAACCATGACCATGTGATAAAGTTTAAGTTTATATTCTATTCAAGGCCGTTTCATCATAACGTCAAGGGATTGTGTCAAATATACAAAGTTTATATTCAACGTGGTTATCAAAATATATAGTATCGTACACATTGAATAAAAAAATTACAGAAACCTGTATTTACGGTAAAATATTGCATTTTAATACCTGAAATAATGTGAGCGAAAATTGTAGAAATAAAAGCACTTGAAATTTTAATGAAGTTATTTTAAATATCACAAATTTCTTATTTATTTTAATATTTTAATTTAATATAAATCTGTCTCTTTCTCTTTCTACCTCATTGCATATATTATTCTCAACATGATGGAAAATTTTTATGGGATATCATTCGTTTTTTTCTTGCAAAAATTTAATAATACACGGTATAGCAATTAATTGACGATACAATCAGCGCTATTAAATGTTTAAAATAAATAATACAACGCAATAACGAACAAATTATGTATTAAATCGTCAATTATGGGAACGGAAAATATTGAAGGAGGAGAGAATGGAGCATAATTGTTTACTTGCAGTTGCAGTCAGAAATTCAATTATGTAATGACTCCCGACAAGGTTTGAACTTTTCGCGTACCAAATATTTAAAGAGTGTTTCGGGATACATGAAATCGATAGCTCAGTATCGAAGGCAAACGAGTGTTAAGAAAATACAATAGTACACGCACGCTTCGATGATCGTTTGTAATCAAGTAACATTTTTCGTGTTCAGATTCGTTCTTTGCACCGCTGCAAGCTCGATACAATGCTTTCTCTACACTCTTTGTTAGAATTAGGTCGTCCACGTATATACATATCGTCTGCAGAGTCACGATAAGTTGGCCAGACAACCGGTAATCTCATCCGCTAATCAAATCAATCGTCCGAACCTTGGTCTGCTGCATCTTAAATTAAACATCCTTCTACAACCAATTAGCGAATTGCGAGCTGACCTAAATTTATAAATCTATAAACGTTCCTTAACCGTTCCGTATAAAATAGAATTTTCTTTAGCACTGTATTTTAGAAATTATTAGCAGAAAATAAGACACAATTTATTTGAACGAGTATATTTCGAACTTTAATAAAAATAATAAGAAGAAACAAACTATTACAATTGAAATAAGTTACTATAAAACAGTATACGTGTGTAGATTTATTTAAATATGGTTACAGTAATAAGAAAAGAGATGTAATGAAAATAAGGAATAATAAATACTATGAAGAGAATAGAGAATTATAATTAAATAGAATAAAGGAATTATCAATTTCAGATAAACAACGTTAGGTGAAGAGGAAGGAAAGATACGGCAATAAAATATAAAAATTGGAGAATTTATATAAAAATATTAATAAAGATATAAAACACATACACATTGGGGGTTTCAATATAGTTGAATCAAAAAACTTTAAACAAATTGAAGATATTTTAAATTGATATAAAAAATTTTTTTCCAGCAAAAATGCAACAATAATAGTTTTTGCATTTATCATAAAAAAATAAAAATTTTCTTGTGTTATTTAATATTCATAAGTGGCAATAATTGTCACGATCTAGGGATGGCTCGGCGCCCTAAATCGCAATCTGCGATTACGTCAAATAGCATGGAGAATCTTGCTCCATTTCTGGGAAGTACCATTCCATGGGGTCAATGGAATCCACCCCTTTGGAATCTGCCTTGGAATCTGCCACTATTAGCGATGCCTCGAATGCAGATTCGCTTAGCTTGTCCACGAATACCGTTAACTTTTCTGTAATTTGCATAATTACTAATCCTATTGTCAATTGTCCCCGTTAATGGTGCGGCTAAGAGTTCACCAGAGCATTCAACTGTCACACTTTCGCCACGAGAATCGCCGACTGAACATGAGCATTCCGCACGTATCTATCAGAGTACTCTTTAACAACTTTAATTATCATCTTATCTGTATTCTTACAACGCAATTTTCGGAACATCCAAGAATTAACCAGAATATTAAAGTTACGCTTTCGCGTTATCATGACGTTGGGACTTTGGAGACATACTTGCAGAAATAAACTACAGAATATGCAGAATAATTCTCAGTAGCGATCTGAACGGATTCCACGTGTTATACACCGACGAATTGCAATATAGTACCGTGAGAAAATGACAAAATAATAAAACTATTAAATAAACAAAATATACATGTACAAATATCTTTTTCAAAAGTTTCTTCTTACGTTTTATTAATTCTAATGTTATTAAGATCAAACTAAAGACAACGCCAAGACAAAATAGGTATATAAAACAAATTATTTAATTTTATGACATAACATTTAAACTTGGAGCAACTTTTATGTAATATTTAAAATCTTAGAATGTTAGGAATTAATGTTTCCTGATATTTAACTTATTGAACTGCACTATTTCAAGTTAGAAATTAAAGAAATTATAACCTTTACTTTTCTAATGCAAATACACAAATTCATTTAAAATCAAATTTGGAAAACTTTAATGGCAAATAAGAAGTAGCAACGGTGTACATCTTATAACGATGTGTATTTTAAGATGCAGTCCTATTACGAGTTTACTTAATGTCCTTATGTAAAGATACATAATTCAAATTGCGATCTGCAGTTTGCGTGACTGCAACTAGGTGAAATTAAAAAATGCAAGTACATTCAAGAAGTAAATGCATAATTATACACAGTGTTTACGTCGCATTTATGAAAATGTCTTTGTCGCGGGAATGTCCGTAAAAATGTACTCTCTGCTCGGAGAGGAAATATCAATAAAACTGAGAAAGTGCACTTTTAGGAAAAATGCGACGTTGTTATGCCAAACAGGAAATGAGTCTAATAAGATTTTAATGAAGGAGACGCGTAAAAAAAGCTGGTTTTCCATTTTCAGGCTATTTACCGTTTTATTCATCGTACATTTTCATTCTTTGAATAATTATCTGCAATTTCAAGTATTCTCGGGTCTTTAGCTTCCTTTACACACTATTATCGATTAGAATATAACGAATTTAAAAGATTCCAATCTGCTTGATTTACTTTAATTTAAAAAATCCTTTAATCGTTAATAAATATAAAAATAAAAAATTGTTGACAGATAAAAATGAATCATGGGAAGAATGAGCGCTATCATTTACATCCGTTTCCGCGTTTTATTTCCTCGGGGATATTTCCTACGAGAGAGAGACAGAGAGAAAGATGAGACTTCATTTCTTTTATAACCGAGAAGACGTCTTTGAAAAGTAGAAGTAATTAAAAACCGCATTCATTTTTAATCAACTGTTTCACTCGACGATCCCAGACTTAAAACAGTCACGAAAGAATTAAACATTCATCCCGGCTGTTGACATTAATCGGCACAATGTGCAACCAACCACAAAGTTGAATGGCTTATTTTCAAAGATAAAATATAAAAATTCCGAAAAAGTTTAGTCACCGACGAAGATCGAGCAGAGTATTTCTGCTTAAATTTAATGCAACCGCGTTCCCATATCGAATGCGAGAAATTGCTGCGACGTGACAAAAACGTTCTCTGCATTTTTCAAAAATGGTTTGAATAATGGAAACTCGCGGTATCGAAAGCGCGCCATTAACTCCATTCGACCGAAAGGTCAAATGGTAACTTTTCAAAGTAAACGACGCTGCACTCGTATACGGCTGAATTTGATAACACAAAGCATTATTGACGCCGCTGGTCGGAGCTGGACGTTGTTACGCTGTTGTTTGGCTCGCTTTTGACGCGCGCGCCCTTAAGCGAAACGAGGTGCGTGAATATGTGCAGCGTAAAAAATACGGCAAGGGGCTCGCGCAAGCGTATCCGGCCGGTGCGCTCATGCCCGACCGACAAGTTACCTAAGTCGCGTTTCAAGGAAATTTCTGGAGCAGAACTTTTCACCCAAGTAGAAGCGAAGTGGATGCGTTGCGTTCGCTCGCCGGAGTCATGATATATGTAACATGCACGTGACACGCTGCTGAAAGTCATTTTTCAGCTCGTTGCCGGCTCGCGTCGAACGATCGATCCTTTTTCAGCTTTTTGTCACTTATCGCGGGAGGAAGAGACCGAATGTCGTAGAATTTGAAATAAAGCGAAACTCGGGACTTGACGCTCTGCACTTTGGCGACGTTGAAAAATTTTCCTAAAACCGAGTTTGACGACAATTGGATCCTTTTCTTTTAAATTCTGTCTTTGGGATTTTTGAATTTTGCTTCTTTTAATCTCAGATTTGAATAATGCATTATCAAATTATTCTATTAGACCAAGTTTCATGAGAGTCGAGCGAGCAGTTTACCGAATCAAAGAGGGTGGCTAATTTAGCGGTCGCTCTTTCTCAAAGGACTAATCATTTTCACTGTGTGACACATACATATTTATACATGGAGTATTTCGTGATTAAATTACTCGTTAGTATGGCCAAATTTGAATTATCAGCATTGCTGTTTTTTTTTTTTAAGCATTTTCAATCATCAACTTTGGACTGAGAATATTTTTTTCTTTTTTTTTTCATGGAATTGTGAATCTCTTTACATGCCTCTCTTGTGAGATATGTTATGTAAAAGTAAAAGGGTCGTTTGTTATCTTCTTCAAGGGTTTTTTTTTCAACTAAAGCTTCGCACTCTCACTCGAGATGCGGGCTTTTGAGTCTAATTACACACCGAATATCTGGGTCGTCTTTCAACCAAAAGAGGATTTTAATATCGCCGCAATTTCACATCATGTAATCCATAAACTGACGAGCGACGATTCTTGATAAAAGTTCTCGCAATTGTTAAAAAGTTTTCAGGCGTGTTCTCCTGCTGTCTCTCTTTCCTCGGTAAGAAAGAAATAAAGAAATGACTGCATTGTTAAGCGTAACCTAAATTTCTATTGCACAATAATCTTGTTAGCGAATGCCGCGAATTTTGTCGGATGGTTTCGCCTCGTGTACGAGTATCGAAATTCTCTATAATACTATGTCGAGATATGCCGTATTAATCTCATTTGATGAATTTATGCGGTGAAGCATATTGTTATAAACAGACATAAGCTAGCACCAAAGATGGTATACTAGATAATTTAATAATAATTAGTTTGCAATCGCTCAACAGTTTTATTCTCATTTTTCGTTTTTTCTCTAATTAATTACATTCACCTGATATTATGATGCTTGATTAACATTATTTCACAAAACAAGTTTCTTAGATTATGTGTCTTTTTTTGAAGAGTTAAGAACTAAAAAAGTAATAGTAAAAATAGTTTTAAAACCATTAATGCGAAAGGAAAGCCATTAGTGAAAGTAATGTAAAACAGTGGTTTCACAGCGAAACCATTGAAACGCAAAAGTTTAAATACGCCATCTCTATTTTACATGCAACAGGAGCTAATATTATTATAGATACCATTTTGATCTCTAAATTACATTTAATGCGTTTACGTTTACCATGTTTAATTTATTGTTTGCATAGTTTAGTTATATTCTATATATTATAACCTCTCGTAATTAATAAAGGATAGTATATAACATATAATAATAATTAATTATAAAGTGAACCAACTGTTGATTTTAATACGTGTGTGAGAAAAAGTTATCAATTTATTTTATGAAAAAAACTACTGTTATTAAACATGTAATATTAATATAATTAAAATTACATATATAACATATGGGTTTTTTAGCATGTTCTCTCATATGTTTATTAATTTTTGATAATTTATCTCGTTTTTTTGTGAGTGTTATCACATTTTCCTTCTCCGAAACCAAGAATTCAATTACAGCCGTTGTTTGCAGCGCGAGTCATAAACCGACTCCATTTTAATAGTTTACTGCAGCTATGCTATCTGTCGAAAAACTATGCAATTCCGTACATAAATGTGGAAAATTTTAAATTAAAAATTTTATTATTGTTTTTTTATTAATGACTGAGAAAAAAATGTGAGACATTAATTTTTAAACAGCCCTCGTATATTACTATTGCAGTATTACCTTGATTTAAATTTATAGAAAAGAAAACTTAAAGGAAAGAAATAAAAGGCAATGGGTAAAAAATTCGCAACAATGAGTCGTCACAACCTAATAACCAGTCCCACCGCCAGTTAGAAGTGATCATACCAGAGCGCTGTGACGCAAGCTGAAAGCCCGTAGGGGAAAATATAAGAAAGCTAGCAGGAAAAGTGCGGTAATCCCGCTTGATAGAAGAGGTTTGAAGAAATGGTCCACCTAGACACGTGATCTCGTTTGGAAGGCCGCGGAAACGTGCCGCGGAAATCGGCACTTTGGTCCTCTCGAGCGAAGCGTCGCCGTTGGAATATACACTGTCGGCCAAAAGTTTCGGACCATATTTAAAATTATAAATATTCCAGTAAAGCATTACTCGAAAGTCGGATGCCTTACTCAATTTTTTTTCTCAAATTCAAAGTAAAACAAGTTATATTTAAGTTCTGGTCAACGTTATTTAATTTCAAGAAAATGGACTGGTTATAAAGTCTTTTTTTCAAAACTGTACTGTACACTATTTTAGGTCAAAGAGATATGCATCTGAAAAAATAAATAAACTTGTAGCCATATTATCTAAATTAGTTAAGAAGGTGATTAAATGTAAGAGTGGCTACTTTGATGAAAAATGTGACTCTTGTTTTTAGTTTAAAACCTGTGTCAGACACTATGCATTGGAGATTGAGGATTAATAGTCTGATACAGACTTAATACTTTTATCATTTTGTAAAAAAATGTCTACAAAACTATATTCTGTAAAACTGTAAAACATTTTCTATAGAAATATTTTATATTATTTTTTATTTCTATAAAACAATGAGTAAAATAATAAAAATATATTGTAGTGTAAACATATGATTTCATGTAGTTGATATTTTCAATTGATGGTCTCAAACTTTTGACTGGCAGTGTATAGAATATTCGGAAAAATGTCGGAAGTGAACGACATCCTAAAGGATATTGCTTTCACAAGAAGCGTTACGCAAGAAAATGTACAACATTTCAAGATTCGTACTCATCAGAATTATCTAGTCCTCCGCGACGGTGGGTACTCCCGCCACTTTAAGTGAGAGAGATCTTTGCAATTATGGTAATAACAAAATGCGACGTTCACGACGCGAACGCTGTGAAAACTCATTGCGCAAAATGCGCGGTGCAAAACATCCCTCGTGGGCATCACACGCGCGTGTCGTCGCTTAATTCAATTTTCACATGTACTAAAACATGTACTGAATAAAAGGAAAATTTTTCATATCATCGCCCCATGTACGGATCGCACTACAGAGTATGACTCTGCCTGATTGAATTTAGCACCTAGCACCTACCACCTGCTACCGCGCTTCGTTTCAATATAAATCACTCGAACGTAAATAGAAATTGCAAATTTTGTTATCGACGCGGAGGGCAGTCGGGAATCACCAAGTGTCGATTCAAATTGCAAAAGGTTCTTTCATATAATCGTGCAATCGATTCTTACCTTTCGCGCAGATATTTTACAATGTAACGTATCAAATTAAATTTATTTGTGTCACATTGCTCAATTAAATTTAGTTACATTTATAAATTTCATCTTTAGTACATGTTATTTTACCATGTGGCTATCGCAATATTGTTTCGATAGTGTAATTCGACCATTCGACTGATCGGCGCGACAAACCGGAAACAGAAACTTTGAGCGATATATGAATCTAGTGCGCGTCGAGGCGAGAGAAATAGTGAGCTATCGAACGTCCATCTATTGCGCATAGAGCTGCTCTATAGAGCGATAAAACCGAAATCCAATTTACAGATAGGATTGCAAAATTTTTGCAATAAAATGGCCATGGTGCTAGACTTTAGCCGGCAATCGGGTTGTAGGATAGCTTTTCCTCGCGGATAGTATTTCGCGGACACGGTATCGGTATGGATATTTTTAGTGATAATATATCGATGATTAAATTTTTACAAGTTAAAATGATTGCGCTATTTTGTGCAAAATCAGCACACACGTATATAAATGCTTATATACAATTAATTAAATAATAAATTGATACTAATAACTGTCCGACAAAATTTGACTTTTTTTGTAACATAAGTGTGAATAGACATTTTTAACGTATTTTTGCCCACTGAACACAAATCCGTTATCCAAATTTCATTATCACGTCACAATTTTGAGAAAAACGGCGTCAAAGTGGCCAAAAATGACGATTTCGAGAGTTTTCATGACGTCGTTATAACGCCGGTATTAAATTTTTTTTCAAATTTTGTTTATACGATTCGAAAGTATCAACTTTTAGCTTTAGAATACATTTTGTTTCGTGTAATTTGAAAATAGCTCTTTTTCCTATACATGAAAGACACTTGCAGAAAACATTTTATTCCATCTTAATACTGCATTATGTACAAAATAAGTGCTTTTTTTAGACTTAAATAATATAATAGGTGTGAGTCGTTAATGCATCCTTCATTACCGTAAACATGCTTGCTCTGTATGTAATCTGTTGCACAAAACTTGAAATATCTCGATAATGAAAAATTATATCGAAACGAAACAAAATGCATTTTAAAGCTAAAATACTTGATACTGTCGAATGGTATAAACAAAATTTGATAAAAAAATTTGGTACCGATTCTACAACGTCATGAGTATTTCTGAAATTGTCATTTTTGGCCACTTTGACACCATTTTTCTCAAAATTGTGACGTAATTACCTAAATTTGGATAACAGATTCGTGTTCAAGAGACAAAAATACTTTGGAAATGACTGTTAGTATTCATGTTACAAAAATGCTGTCGGACAGTGTAATCGATAAGGTTACACATAATTACAAGAAACATTGAAAAATTTTGTTCATAATAACGCTGTCTATTGTCGTAAATATTACAACAATAAAAAGACTACAGTACGTTTAGCGTAAAATAGATTGTAGACTTCCAACAGACAGTGCCCAATGCTCATAAAGGTGTTGTGTCGTGCGGTTATTAACACAAACCGAAAGGATACACTCAGTGTATTACACTGTGACTTCATGAAGCTTCAGCGAAATTTCAACGGCATTAAATCCTTGCTCAACACTTGTCGCGCACGTGTGGCGTTTACGTGTTGTAAATGGACGTCTGTATCATCACCTGCGTCGGCAAGTCTCGTGTTTATCTAGCGAAAACGTTTTCCTCCAACGGCGAGAAGAACGAGCAACTCGAAAGAAAAACTTTCGATCCTTCCGTGATTTACTTGGTTTCTCAAATAATGAATTCAATTGTATTTAGCGAAAATCCTTAGTCCGAGTCTTGTTGTTTGTAATTAGTTTTAAATTAAATTTTACTCAAGTTGTGCGAGGACTGCGTAAGCGGTGCGAAAAATTTCACTATTTTAAACAAGATACGCTTTGAGATTTAATTTTTTAATCATTATCCATTTAATGTTTGTAATTGAGAGTTAAATAATATTTAATCAAGTATTTCCTCACGCTATCGTTTAACAAATCATAGTGCATTTATAGGCAACAGAGAATAGTTTTATTATCTATTTAATAAGTTGAATTGTTACGATTATATTTAGTCAAGCAGGCTTTGTTTCTTACGATAAGAAAATATTAAAGTCAATTCTGCGAAGCTATCGATCATCTGTGTTTTGCCTTTTATGATTTCTTGGAAGGAGGTCGAGGTTGTGAATTTACTTAGCAGCTTCTTTCTTGCTAGAAATCCTGGCACATATCCGTGTCAACTTGTCGCGTCAACGCATATGTGTATGTACATACATATATGTATAAATATCATATATAGGTGCACATAACGAGCGAGTGCATCGATCAAATCCGCGCAAATTCCCTCAAAAAGCATTTACGAGAAGAATTGACTTGTCAAATAATTCTGACAATATATCCTTCAAAAGATTTAGATTCCGTTTAAATTTAATTTTAACGAGACCTAACTTATGTCAATTTTAATTAGTAATACATAGAAAGAAATAAAGTTCAATTTTATTTGTCTGCATTGGAATTGACAAAACTTACTAATATTTATATCTCGCATCCTTAATTTATCGTAAATTATAGTAAAAGCTAGTAAAAAATAATTTAGATTTGAAGAAGATTATTAACATTTCAGGACTATATATTTTCCTCCCTTGTGCGACGCGGCCAAATGAGATGGACTGAATAGTTTTTATAGTGTATTGAAAGGAATTATCCCGAGGGAGTGTTTAAAATAATATTTTTGTTGCTTCCAAATTCATTGAAGCACTTGTTACGTTCGTATTGTTACGAAAAGACAAATGGAGCATAGCTGGAAAATATTTATTTAAATTAAGTGCGCAACGAACGTTTATTTAACGCTTTGTAATTTTTTCCAGAGTAAAACAAATTAATGATGCGAAAAATCACCTTTTCTTTTTAGAACAAGTTTTTAAATCTACAAAATTCAGTAACGAGAATGATAAAATTTATTAATAAAATAATATTTCTCATAAAGTGCGGAATATACGATTAATAATATATAAATACAAAAAAAATTTTTGCTAGAACCGATGCTACAAAAATTATTTCACGTTATTCAACCTCTCTATTACATTTATGTGTTTTTATGTCTCACTTTTACTTACTGCTTTTTACTTGGCTAATCTTTCGTTTCACTGTAGCTTAATTTCCCTTAAAAAATGCTCGGTAATCGTCTGTAATGTAAGATTCTCATCCAGTATAAAGGGATAAATCAGAATCTTCGTTTCTTTGTTAAAACACAATATTAAGCACAGTCTCGGAATATTCCAGAATAATACGGAGTGCTCCGAAGATCAATAACACGTACACCTGCCGTCTTCTAACGATGAAGAGGTTTACTTTAATGTGCTTGCCATAAAACTTTTTTTCCTTGGATTTTCCATTGCATTTTTTTTACGTTCATTATTCATAGAAATCGATAACGCGCGTATTTTGCGTTCATCCCTTACATAAAGAGGAGAATTGCTTAACGAATCGGAAAATAAAATCAACATTTCAATTACGAGTTAGTGATTTTCTACATCCGGATGACTTTGCAAATAGCATTCGCCTTCCGTAAATATTGGAACAACATCAGCAAACATGAGACAAGAAGTTTAACGTTTAAAATTGCTACAAGTTGGGATTATAAACTCAGAGAGGTAATATAGCTGAAATTGTTTAAGGAATATCATAAACATGAGAAATCTTCCACGAATTTGATAATAAAGATTGCCGCTCAAAAACGATAACGCATAAAAGATCTGGAAAAACCGCGCTCGCGATCGATGGATTTGAAATGATTTTTCATCTACGAAAATTTCAAGGAAAAGTTCTCTCTCTTTCTTCAAATAAATAAATAAATAAAATAAAAGAGCGAGATATCGAACAAATCGTTCAAGTCTAATTCTCCGAGCACGGGGAACGCAAATAATTAAATGACCGTAATCGCTATCTGCCGTAGTCAATCCGTCAATTTCTACCGATGCAATCACATTTTTCACGCGATTCACGGAGTATGTCGATGGCCTGGATACGATGCGCGTCATTCCGAGCGATTGATCACAATTGACGAACCGACGAACGATGCATTGATGGCGCAATACGTACCTTCTACCGTCCGTTCTGCGCTCCGTTTTTCCGCGCCGTTCGCGTGTAATTTTTGAGAATATTTCTCTCCCGCGCGTTTACTTTTCCACAATTCTCGCCGAGTTAGTTCACTTTTCGTTGAAATGTAATTACGCACGAATCTTTAGAAACAATATTACGGGCCATACGTATATATACGTACAGATGTGTAGGTACACAACGATGAAAAGCATGCGCGATTATATTTGACATCTATTCTACTACGGTGCGAATAATCGCGATAGTGATTCCCGATCAAAGTAAGCATGAATTTCAATCTTACATGCAAATTCCATTACATTTCCATAAAGAGCAGGATGTTTTACGACATCTCGTGATATCTGAATAATATCGAAACTTGGAATATTTTGATATATATTATTATTAATAATATTTTAATGTTTAAAAATTATTTGTATATTGTATTATTAGATAGAGTGGGGTAATGTTTATTTAATATTAATTGAATAATTTTTTTGAAGAGTATTGTTTTAAAATGTACTTTTTCTTTAATTTACAAAATTAAAATTTTATTATAAACTATAAAACAATTTTAAAGAGAGTTGATTTTAAGATGATAAATTTTTCTGGGTGTTTTTACTAATTTAAAATAAAAATAAATATATGAAAACGAAAATATGGAAACTTGATTAAAAAATTTTACCCTTAGCTAATTTTGTAATTACTTAAGCATATCAATGTTATCTCAAAATTGAAATCAATTTTAATTAACTTTGACTGATATTTAAAACGTGATATTAATTCGACCTTTTATTTATTAAGATGACTTCAATGTTGAAATTGTCTTTGTAAGACTAGCAAACAATGAATTAATAAGCTACTTGTTCTTTCGCAATTTCCTTCGTATTCCTCGAGGAAATCGTCTTGAGAAATATTTCTCGTGATCCTCGTATGTACATGCGAGAACGTTGCAAATGCAGAACCCCAGCACACGTCTAAGATTGTCTACCTAATGTCGCGATAAAGCTAGGTAGCCATCACTTTCCGTACTTCCCTAATGCCTGACTATCTAGATTATAGTTGGCTTGTATAATACACGTAACTGACGAGCGCGTGCGTTTCGTTTCATTAGAAATTCCATTCGAGAAGAGAAATCCCTCCCACTGCCCTCAGCTAAATCCTCTTTTTATTAGCTCGGCTCTTAGATAGAATAACAACAATAATGAAGTATAAGGTAAACTCGGGTAAGATGCCATAGTTTTTTAAAATGCAAAAAATATATCTTTATCTTTAATATTTTTTAATACCATTTAGCATATGGCTTCACTGAAGCTTAAGGTACATAATACTATTGAGATATAAAAAAAATAATTTACAGAAAATTTATATTATTAATATTGCAACATAAGCATTGGCCATCTTATCTGACTTTTAAGGAAAAGATGACCATAGTATTATGGAGGATAAATAACATATATATTTCATGTTAAAAATGTATTTAATCTTTGGTAAAAACAACAAAAAGCTTATAATTTTACATTTTTTATTTTATTTTGTTTTTATAACACATTGAATTTATTATTTATAAAAAATAAAACGTAAATACAAAATGAGTCATAATAGTAGCTTTCCCGCACGTAGCAATTAAGTGTCACATCTATAATTAAGAAAAAAATCATCTGTCTACAACGTGTCAAATTGAAAATATGTAAAATTGCATTTTTTTTTTAATTTTGAAGCAATATCTAGCGGGAACGTCCCAGATGGGTCATCTTATCCAAACTGTGAGGGAAAGATGATCACAGTATTAATAAAAAAAACAATAAAAACAGAAATAAAAATTATAGTTTACATTACAATTTGTATACCTTTATTATGTATTTAATATTGATTACTACACTTTAACTGTAATTTATTCGATATTACACCAGTTTTTAGTGGACACATAAAAAACTTTGCAGGTAGTCAAAAGTAAAAACATGATGTAATATTCACAATATCTTTATTTCGAATAATGTACGCACATAAATTACTGTAAATATCGATCTTCTTTAAAATTGATTTAAAAAACGCACTATTTAACAATTATTAAAAAAATTACAGCCTATGGCCATCTTTTCTGTTATGGCCATTATATCCAGGTTTACCCTATAGGGAAAAAGTGTGCGTAAGAGATTTGCGCAGAAAAAGAAAATTCTCGGATTTACCATGAAAAGAGGAAATCCGCAACGATTAGTCGTTTATCCGCGTATATCGAGTCGAGGTTTCGTTGAATCTGATTGAGATATAGCCAGCGTGTGCACTCGGATGTATTCTAAAGTCGGTCATTCTCGAGCGTGTCGTTGTTGCGTTGCGAGGTTTCCAAGAACCTATATTGGAGCAGCGAGGAGACGTCTTGTTCGATAAGCCGCATCTGTAAGCGAGCGACTCGATATCGGTGGAATATTCCGGGTGAAAATAATAATTCCTTAATGTTGTACCTCAGATTTCGCGATCGATTACGAGAGAAGTATCGGAGTGAGCCTGAACAGCGAGAAGTTGGTACCTAAATATTTCACGATCGGCAAACTATAAAATATTAATCCATCGTATTAAACGCATGTAAATTATATTTTCATTTAAGCTTCGTGAACTATAAACAAGATTAAACAAAATTCGTTAGCAATAACGCTCAATATTCCATTAACAATCACATCTGCAATATACATTTAGCACTCGAAATTAATTCCAACATTCATTGACTGTTATTTATTATTATTCCTTTTAAATGTTACATTTTTTATTTTAATGAAGGTTGCACTTTTGCAACCACAACATTTTTTTTTTCATTTCTGCTGTTGACTTATTCATCCCGACATTGATAAATGGCAGAATCGCGACATTCTTCATCTCTTTCGTTTAATGAGAAAAATGGAGCAAATGAAACATATTTAAAAAAACTGAAATGTCTGAAAGTTATAAAGCTGATGATTAAGTACGATATCCATTTAGATTTTAAACAAGACAGAGCATCGAGATGCGTTCTTATTTCATGTTCATCCTGGTATTAAAAATAAATTCGCTTAAATAGCGGGCTAAATAACGGATACTATATCTCATTTAACAACAGCATTCTTTCTCGCGGAAGATTGACGAAAATGTTTTGTCACAAATCCGTGGAATTTAAAATAACAAAAATTTAGCGTCTAAAGATAAATAAGAAGACAAGAAGAATGTATTCCAGTCTTTATAAATCAATACATTTTACTACGTGAAATGCTATTTGCGTGCCATTTATTTGACAGAATGCGTAAAATTTAGGTGATAGATACTATCTCGACATTCTCGACCGATATTTATCGAAGGACCTTGATACGTCTAAAGTCACTCTTGAGAAATAAAAGTGCGATACGTCGAACCATAATTATTCAGAGATACTTGAGATACAATAAAAAATATAACAGTTACACACATGTTTAAATTTGTACTGAGAATTTATTTGGATTTAGCTAGGAGTAGTTTAAAAGTCGATAAGCAGCTAATGAATTATCGAACCGAAAAGTTTTAACTGCGAAAATTCAGACCCGTATTCAATCCAGAAAGAAAAGTAAAAAAAAATATATATATCAATCTCTTATCTTTGAAATTAAATACAATGTAAAGATTTGCTACATATTCTACACATTTCCTTCGCTTTATAGATATGATTCGCTATGCATATCGCGATTAAATCATAAACAAAGGAATCTCTAATGCGATTTACGCCGAATTGTATACATTTATTCAATCCAGATATCCTGTTTCTTTTTCATCTCCGTCGCAAATTGGATATTGGTCGGATATCAAGGAAACGTCTTGACTTTCCGCGCAATACACGTGTGTGTATTTTGGATTTGGTAATTTACTAAGCTGCTTACACTTATTTTTAAACTACCCGCTAAATCCAGATGAATTCTCACTGTCAGTATATTTAAATATATACATAACTGTTACATTTCTTAACGTATCTCAAGTCTGAATATCTGTAGTTGGCCAATCTCGCGAATATAGATTTCGATGTATACTACGCATTTTTATTTTCCAAAGATAACATTCGATATGGCAAAACCCTTCGATGAATCGATGTAGCATCTACTGGATTCGCCGTTAAAGTCCGGACAAAATTGAATTTGAAATTCCTGCTATATTGGAATTTAGCTGTAGGTGCCACTTGGCGCTAAAATATCGTATTGCGTAACACTTTTCATAGTTTTTTTTTTCAATTTAATGTTTGCGAGATATTGCACGCATCATTCGTATAATTTTTATTACAATGAAATATCTGTTAGTCTTTATTTTTCGTTCCGTCGGAACAGTCTTTGTACTATTTGTGAAATATAAGAGGAGTGAAAAAGAGAGAGAAACATCTTTGGAATTTTTTCAGTGATTACTTTTTGCGTGCGGAAGTTTCTTACTTCTTTCGAGAACTTCCCTGGCATCGTTCCACAGATTTGTGGCAGAAACACAGTTCTATCGATCTTCCGCACGTAAGAATGCCGTTGATAAATAGGATTTGTGCCCGCCATTCAGCCCGTAAGCTCAAATTGTTCTTAATACTACGGTAGACTCGAAATGAGAAATCATCTCTATGTTCTCTTTGTCTTGTCTGAAGGGATATCGTACATGGATCATCGTCTATATAACTTTTCCGTAACACCTTTTCGCCTTTTAAATATGTTGCTTCTTTCATTCTCAAGCAGTCAATAATGGCACGATAAAATTATTATCGTATATTTGTTCTTTCTTTTTTACTTATTGAGAACAAGACAAAGATGATATATAATTTCTTTCTCTTGCATTCATTCTTTTCGCGTTATGTTTGCGATAATAATAGTACTTTACTTTATTAGTAATTTAATATTAATAAATAATAACACTTTCTTTTATCTACTTAGATTAAAATGTATAAAAATTTCAGATACATTCAGGTAAATCCAGCAGTTGTTGCATTTATTTGAAATTTTAAAAAATTATATTTTAATAACATGTCATCAATTTATTTTATTTTATTTATTTAATTTATTAATTTATTTTAGATATTTCGTCTCTGCCTCTTAAATAATTACAAGTTATTCATCTGATTGGCGACTGATATATACATACACACACACACACACACACACACACACACACACACATATATAT
>VBVQ01002696.1:0-23328 GCA_011636635.1 Tetramorium simillimum
CCCCACACCCCCGCCGCTATCAAGCGATGTGTCGCGGGTCACGCGAGCACGCGAAAGCCGGCGTCTCCACATTGCAAAAAAAAAACGCGAAACCGTCACACCGTCGGTGCACGGCACCGAGTTCGCCACGCGATGCCTCAGCGACACAACGAGATATGAAAATAAAAACGTAAGCACAGAAAAGAAATTGCATTTCGATCTCGAATCATATCGGTGTCGAACGTACCTTTTCTTTCGTCTTCGAAATCGAAGCGGACGAGCAGGGAGAGGGAGCATCCACGTGTAACCATTGCGCGGAAATAATAAAAATGAAACGTTAGAATTAAGGCGACGCGAAGCATTAAGCTTATTGTACGAGATTCGCTATTATTCGAGAATTAAACGAAAAATCGCAAGCCACGATGATGCGTCGTGAAAATACCACAAATATCATTCAGCATATTTTTTTTTCTTATTCTCCCGTTTTTTGTATTTTAGGGTTGCTCATGATTCAACGGTATCTCGCGCGAGCGATCGATTTTCCGCTCCGCGATCCGTCGTGGATTAATTGTCCGTCATTTGCGACCGCTCCGAAATAATTGTCACCCTAATTTATGCATCTCCCTCCTTCCCCCCCACGGATTCGAACGTTCGCAATATCGACAACGCGACTGCTCGCATCACCTCGGGCGATTGCGCGAAACGAGCAGCGAGCCAGCGGCAACTTTCGTGCCGCGTTCATGCCGTTTATGAGAGAAGTTCGTCGAACGCAGAATACGCGCGCGCCATTCCCCGCGTGTTTTCCTCGCGACGTACGCACGCGAGGTATGCCGCGAACGCCCGTTAAATCATAACCATAACGGAGGGCGCATTGCATTACGGCCGAAATGCACTTCGGCAAGCGGCTCGCGGCGTCGATAGTTTTTTTTTTTTACGCACTTTCGGTCGTTTTCGAAGCCAAAATGCATCTCGCCGAGCTAACGGAATTCTCGGCATAGACCTGATACTTTCCCTCTATTGCGATAATCGCGGAATACGATTCCTCGATGAATACACACAGAAAAACATATAATATCTACGAGTAAGTATACTTGTTCTAAGTATTTAGTAAGTTTGTATATCCGCAAATCTAATCATAAAGTCATCATAAGCATCACATTTACTTAAAATATATTCTGAACTTGTAACGAGTATATCTTTTAACTATTATTAAGTATAACTATTATTGGGAAAATGTTCTTTGCTAAAGAAAACCATTACTTAAAATAAAATAAAATAAGTAATTACTTTTCTCGTCTGTGATGAAAAGAATGATATTTTTCTGTGTGTACGAGCTCCTCGGGGAAACTTCCGATCAACTCGCAATTTAAAAAAATCACGTGAAACGCAGGAAACGTTATTCACAATAAAAGGCGATTTTTTTTTTTTACGTAGCAAATGCACGCGCCGAATTTCTGCGCGAGCTTTCTGGCGCATTTCCCCCTCCTTTTCACACATCGTTAGCGGACGTCACGCGAAGCAACGTTCGAGATAAATAAAAAAGTTTAAACAAGTAAAAATGCAGCGCTTTTAATACGTTCCATTTCCGTTGCTCGATTCGCGCACTCGATTTGGGAACGATGCGGTCTCGTCGCGGGCTTCTGGGTTGCACCGGGCAGGGGGTCAAAGACCGCGGCAGACGTTACAGCCGTTCGAGACCCGGCGCGACGTGTACCTCCAGGTGCATCGCGAGTATTCTCGTCGCGAAATTATCCGCGACAAGTCACGACGCCATCGTTCCGATTTTACGGCACTGCCGATCCAACGAACATGTCGCCGTTCACCTCTCTCTCTCTCTCTCTCGCTCGCGGAACTTTTCCCAAAAACGGGAACGCTAAGGTCAATAAGTCTAAAATGAAAAACGCGGGAGCTCACTCGACAACGTTACAAGTACGAATAATAATCGTCGATATTAACGGGACATTTTTTCGATATTAAATAAAGCGCCGCGGCAATAAAATCATAAGCAATAAAATAAATAATGAGAAATCCGAAACATCCCCGGTATATTATATTTGTGGAGAAAATTATTACGATTCATTATAAATGATAAAATTCGCGCCGCATGAGCTTTTAACTTCGGCACACATAATTCGAGATATCCCGCAGTTTTCGATGGAACGCGAGTTTTAAAGCTAATAGTAAACGCGTATCCGTATCCGTATGTGTTTCATATACATATTCAGACTCATTATTAACTGCTGAATTAATCTGCATGAAGATCAGTGTAACAGAATCTAATAGAGGTGTGGACCGTTCTTCAAGTATTTTGATGTTACGCACGTGCACTCATGGACGAAGGAGCAAAGTAAATCGGGCGCAAATTTTCCGAAAAGTCAAAGAAAAGAAGATCGAGAGATACTCACTGATGCGTGATTATTTAAATCGGTAGTACGCCTCGGCTGCTAAAGTGCAACAGGTTGTGTTGACCTCTAATATTCCTCAACGCGAAACACATTTAGGAGAATGATTAATGTCCACGATTGACACGAGTCAGCATTACGATTATTTCGCTCACATTACATTTGCACTAAACAATAAACACCGTTGTCGGCGCGATTTAAAAGTCACGTGCGGCGCGCGATAATAACGCATTCGTACGGATCATCTCGAAATCAATTGCCGTTGTAGAAATTGGCCGCGCCGCGACCGGAAGCGGAGAACGGTATGTTGTCACGTTGGTGTAGCGTAATTAACACACAGAGTTGCTTACAAAACACAACGTATAATCTTCGTCGGCTTCTTTCGACACGACGTGCGGTATGCGCGCGGAATTTCGTAATTCCCTCAGTTCTTTTTTTTTTTTTTAAGCAGATATTAAGCGAATATGCAGGAGCGGCGATATTAAGAGCGCACGGAGATTACAGGGAAAGATAGCACTACGGTGCCGCGAGCTCGATTTTCCGGAGTTTGCAACTCTCTGCAGTCGCGAAACAGTCCGTGTGGACGGCGCGCAGTGCACACGCCGGGACTTTTTTGTTTCACTGTCTCTTCCGTCGTTGAACAATTTATAATCCAAGGACCTGAGAAGAGCTGTTACCTCACTCAGTTTCTAATCGCCATTCATAATAATTACGTCTCACAGATTAACATTCATTTAATTTAAGGCTTGAAAATCATTTGAACTTGAATTCGTCGCGGAACACTAACTCCGAAACTTTTACGGTTCACCACAAACACCACTTCCGATTCGTTAACACTCTGCCGCTCACAAATCACTCGAGGATCGTCAACATCCCGTTCGCGTTCGCGAAAGATTCACACGAATTCGCTGTGCAGGAATCCGCGGACGGCGAAGGACATTCCATACACGTCGACGGTGCGAGCGCGGCCACTGCCGGTTATTCGACGGTTAGCGTACCGGTTGGCAGCCGGCAAAGAGCGTTCTGGCGCAGTCGTATAAAGACTCCTCCGACTGAAACGACGAACCGGCACGGCGGCGCGGCGCGGCGCGGCGCGGTGCGGTGCGGTGCGGTGCGACGCGACGCGGTTAATCGTGTGCGCCGTGTATCCGTTTACGCTCCGTGCGTGTCGCGTCGTGTCTTTCGCTCCCTTTTTTTCACCACACTCTCTCTCTCTTTCTCTCTCTCTCGCTTTCCGGCCCCTTCGTTCTCTCCTCCGTCTCCGTCTTACTGAGCCTCGCGCTCCTTTCGTCTCCTTGTGCACGATGCCGTTGAACGTTCTCGCGCTAACATGTACGGGGTGTTCTCGGAGAGTTAAAACAGATATCGCGATAAATGAGAAGGAGAGAGAGAGAGAGAGAGATAGCGGTAATCGAAGACGCGATAATCCTCGGACGGAGGACTCGTACTCCGATGAAATAAATAATACAGACAGTCGGGAGCGTTGACATATAAAAACTGTAAATATGAATGAATCCGTCCAGTTCGTTGTACGAGGACTCGCGCTATTTCGCCGCGGCGCTTGCCGCTACCGTTTTATCTCCATGGGAAAATTCACTTCGCACGAAACAAACAAAGACGCGTGCGTTCGGTCGGTAGGGTGCAATGAACCCCAAGCGCTGTCCTCTCACCGCGAAGGTCCGATCTCGAATTCGATCGAAGACAGTTAAAGGCAAAAAGGAGACGCGATTATAGCTCGAGACACCCCGTATGCGCACACGCGTACGTAGCACACATACACACACACACTCTCGCGCCGAAGGCAGAAAAAAATAAGAGATATATGCAGGCGTGCGCGCACACACAGATACACAGCACACACGCGCACACGCACGTGCGCGCGAAGGAGAAAGAGAGAGAGCAGGCAGCGCGCGATATCTTTCGAGCCAAGCCCAGCGTCCAAGGTGCGTCACGCTCGGAAATATGCGTGCGGTGCCTTCCGCCTCACCCTACGAGCCTACCGAAGCACTGCGGACGGGCATGGTGCGATATGCACGCGCGTGCAGCAGAGTCTCGCACGCCACCGGGCGGTCGGACTCGGGCGCACGGATTCGAAGCCGAGGGACAACGCCGTACGAAGGGCTAAGAGTGCGCGCGGTAGAAAAAAGGACGGGAAGGAGGGTTCGGCAGAGAGAGAGAGAGAGAGGGGAGGGGGATACGTTAGGGCGCCCGAACCGGCGGACCCGCGGATTATTTCGTGAGCGAGAAGTTCGATCGAGGCCTGCCTGCCTGCCAGCCAGCCTGCCTGCCTGCCCGGCTTCCCCTCCCGTTCCGCGCTTGTGTTCGGACTTTACGATGTACTACGGGGTGTAACCGCTAAATCTCTTGAGCCAACGATGCCGTAAAAAGGGGTATTAACTCTACGCGCCCCGCCGTCATCTTTCTCCTCTTTCGACTGACCGCGTTATTAGCAGTTGTAACGCGGTGCGGTGACACGTTCGAGGCTTTTTTTCGCATGATTAAGGAAATTAATGACGGAGGGAGGAGACGCATGCGACTTCTTCGAACATATAAATTATTCTATAAATATAAATATGCTCGTAAATTTTTGGTGCCGTTCGAGAAATTTAATTGTCACGGCGGACAAAGGGGGACCACTCTTGCTGTTAAAGATAATAATATACGGAGCAGTCCAAACTCACGTCATAAATAACAGAAGCTTTCTAAGAAAAAAATTACAGGTGTCTTAATTATAATCCAATTTTCAACTTAAAAAAAAAAAGAGAGGCTTTTGTGCCGCTCGGCGTTATTCGTCGCAAATTTCTGTACAAAAGGTGCAATGCAAATACAAAAGGTACATTAAAAAGGCGAAAATGGAAAGTGTGCTACCGCGATCGCCGAGGATGGTCATTCGGAAGATAAGGAACAAGGAATAAGGAATGCAAACATTCCGAGGTTGTTCGGCCCGCGGAACGTGTTCCGCGAACGAGGCACTAACGATAAAACGAGCAGCCTCTTCCGCCGTCGGCCTTTTCCCGGCGGCGGCGGCGGCGGCGTCCCGACAGCGAGGATGTCGATGATCTCGATCTGCAGATCCAACGCGTGCACCCGACCGCGGCGTTAAGCGAAGGAAGGAAGGAAGAGGAATGCGCGTGGGACACAAACAGAAAGCGTGTGCATTTACCTAGCGAGTAAAAGGCGCGCGCGCACTTCCGCGGATTAAACTCTAAATCTTTCAACGACGCGTTGACTTTTTTACACCATCTCTGAAACGCTTGAGATTAATTCTTAAATGAATATTTATCGTTAGATAGAATCCAAGTTAGCAGGTTCCTTCACACATTTTATCACTTAGAAATCGGTTTATGTCCCCCTATTCTTATTTTTGAGAATTGATAAGAATTAGAAATTAGATATAGAATAGGAAATTGATGGGATGACGCGTGGTTTCGTAATAACGCGAGTGATTAGTAACGGAACGGTTCTGGGTTCGAATTCCAGTGATCCCTCATCCTACATACGTCCGATTTTCAGCGGAAAGTCACGGAACTTTTCAAGTCTAGGTGACATTAGGGATTATTATACCTAGCCGCCCATCTATACTACTACTAGGGAATTGATAATTTGAATTGATGGGAAATAAAGATGAGAAATTAAGATCGAGGAGCTCCGGCTTTGTCGCATGTACGACTTTACGTTAATTATACTTACTGAAAAGAGTTTATGTCGAATCGGAATAGCGGACCGGCCGAGCTCCTAGTCGAGTGTCTCCAGAACTGCAACCGACGCGCGTTGCAACCGGCGGAGAATACGAATTAGTGCGAGGGGTCGAAAGAGAAGGGGAGACAGCCGAGGCAGAAGATCGATTCGGCTCCGTCGGGGCACGTTTATTTGACGCTTCGTCCCGTAGTCCCCGCCGCCGCGGATTTATTATCCGGGCTTGACGCGCGACAAGCCTCGCAGAAAGACGTGCTCTTTACGTTTGTCCGATTATCGTTTGATTCACTATCAACTGGAAGGACTAATTAAAAATGAGCGTCACGAGAAATGCAATTCCGACGCAACTCGAAAAATACTCAAATTAAATTTCAACTTTTCGTATTGATATTCCATTAAAATCGATCGCGTTGCATGAATTAGAAGTTGTATTCAGTGTCACGAAAAAGTTCATAGTGTACAGAATATCAAAAAGTTACCACGCTTTTTTTTTTATCGTGACCTGTTCTGCGGTATAAATCGCGTCTCCAATAAAAATCATTATTTTTATATTCTCGCAAGCCCGAGTGAGAATAGAACAGAAATTAGAACGCTATATCTGCTTCTTCTTTAAAATCTCCTTAAATAAAGTGTCTCTTTAAATAACACGACACATCTCCTCTTCCGAACCTTTTCATTTAATTATCTTTATGCCGCACGTCCACTTGGATGCGTCACGATACATAAATGATTTTGGGAATGTATTTTTCGTACCATTTAATTACAATTAAAAAAAAATCGACTCGTCAAGACTCGCGTTCTTTCGTTGCGTGTTGTTTTACGATTATACAGTGTACCGACACCCTTCTGTAATCACGAGCTAACTAAATATTCATGAATCTCGTTACAATATACTTACGATGACGGCGAAGAGGAATACCGATTTAACAGCGCGCATATTTCCACACGCAATGTGTAAAGATAAACTTGTACTGCAAACAAATCCCGTCAGCCAGTGATACAGTTTGGCTCGAATATTGCGTACTGATAAATTCGATCCTCTTGTTATTTTACTATCCAATGAAAATCAAAATGTTATCAAACCGTCATTGATACTTGTACATAGGGTGTGTGTGTGTGTGTGTGTGTAATAATTAATTACATTTTCGATCTCGTGAGTGTTGATGAATAAGAAGTATCGATTAACTGTTGTTCCACAGATTTTCTACAACTCGCACGCCGCGATATCGTGTCAACTCGTCATTTTTTCTCGCTATATCGCCTCGCAACTTTTTGATAATTAAGACAACCGCCGAACGTCGTTAGCGCTGGTACGAAATACCGGCGCGCCGTTAGGCAACAATAGGAACGAGCGCGAACAATCGGCTTCGTCCGCTCTCAATCACCGTTCACGCTACAACGAATCTATTCGGAATCCGTTCTCTCTCTTTCTCTCCCGTGCCCGTGTATAAATGCACCTTAAAAGGCCGACATCCGAGGTGGATCGCGCGCACTCATGACAGGTGCGCGGACAGAAGGGGGGGTGGCAACGGATTAATTAATGGGCAGGACAACCGTAATTAAGCTTAATTAGCTCGGTCGTTAGTCACTGTGTTTATACAGTGTGCTTGTGGGTATCGGTCGCCGCGACCGCGCCGCATCGGGAGTCATCATTATCGACGAACGGCCGCGATGACAAAAATCCATCCGATTCCGCTACGCACAGCCGTGCGCGCGGCGATGCGTTTCGGATTTTTATTAAATTGCACGGGGATAGTGTACATGTATCTCGTGAGATTGTTCGTCGGAATTTGCCGCGGTGCAGTATCTTTTTGCGCAATATATCCCGAAAATGACATCCAACAAAGAATTTCTCTCTGCACATTTATTTATTTGCGCGCGGACAATTTTTGCGGAAATATCGAAATACAGACGCACGATGTTTCGCGATATAAAGTGATGCATGTGCATTGTACAATAATTAACATGCAATTTATGTAACTAAATTAAAATATGTGAAAACACGTGAAGATTCATTTACAAAAGATTCCCATTTGACCATTTTTATTTTCGTTAAAAAAAAAGATTTCATCTTCATTTGTTAAAAATGTAACCCGTAAATGATATACTTTCACAAATATATGTAAATCATATTTTTCACAAACACATTTTTTTCCTCTTTACTTTAATTCGCTTCTGCATAATCGCCTTAAAATTCACAGTTAAGCTTGCATATTTGGAACATAATTTTCTTTAGCATTGTTCGCGTAGTGCGATAATAAGAGCATTACCGTAAGTAAGAAATTGTAGCTAACACCTTTTAAAGCATATCTCAGCAATCTTACATTGAGATACTAATGCCGATATGATATTGCGAAGATTGCATGGAGGTGCGGTAGAATTATAGACTATAGAGCGCAACATCTAATAATCTACGCTAAACTCGAAAGCTCGTTTCCGGCGATACGCGTTCCACTGGATGATCAAGACTAGCCACGTGAAGGAAGCGCATAAATATTTATTACGAATAAAAGTTATTAATTGTTTCGCCGCCGAATTCCTATTCGGAATATACGTTTTAATTTGCCATCAAGCTGAGATCTCATGTTGCCGTTTAATAGCTTTGAAAATTAAATACAAGTTCATCCCAATTTAAATCAATTAAGCTAAGCAAGAAAAAATAATTAGAATCTCACACCGTCAATTAAAAAGAGATTATCATCGTTTGGCCCAACTATCATTTGTGGCGTTACTGAAATTTTATATTAATTATTCGTGAATGACATATTAAGCGAATAATCCACCAGTTTTGAATTCGAGAGCAGTCTTATTCACTTATCGCCGATCGACGTAAACCGCTTCGGTCTTCTTCCGAAAATAAATTGCAGCGATCTTGCGCGAAAGCACACAAAATCCCCTCCTCGCTCTTACATAATTATCGCCGTGTTTAAATAATTGAATCACAAATCGAGGCTGGGAACTCCAGCAGCGAGCGTTAATGCTTTATTTAACGAAAATGGAAGTTTATCTTCGCTTGAAAATATCGACGCGCCGCTATATCGACTGGCCTCTCTCTAATTGTATAGTTAATTATGCTCGCTATCCTTTTCGCATCAACTTCAAAATGAGATTTTAATGAAACATTCTCGATTATATCGAAATGTTAACGAAACTGGAGAGAGAGGAGTGTATCTTCCGTTCGTAAAACCGTATAATTGCAAGTACATATTTCCCCTCATTAATTTTGACGTAACAGAGTAATAGATTATGCTCTCATATCTCTCTCTCTCTTTTGTTTCACAAATATGATATTTTGCAATACGTAAATTGAGCTTTTTAACCGTATTTTCTCAGCTCTTTCATCGCCAGTACATGTATTATCGAGAAGTTTCTACTTTTCTTTTTGTCGGGCACACGCGGCGAACGCGGTATTCTTGCGCCGTAGCCTCATCCTCGTCGTTATCGTCGTCGTCGTCGTAAATAAAATGGACGCGGAGACCGGCGTGCTGATCGTGCGGTACCTTGAATAAGTTAGAAGGGCTCGTTCGCGCACTCGATCGATACCCCCGCGGGCTCGAAAGCCCGAAACGTCGACGACGCGCGGCGCGTCACGTCATGTCGCATCGGCCGCTCGCTCGCTCGCTCGCTCGTTCATTCGTACGTTCGCTCGTTCTTTCCTTCATTCTTCGTCTGTGGCGAGAACGTCTCTTCGAATGGACGGACCGGATGGATCCGGTCTTAAAGGCACGAAACGCTCTCTGGAAGCCACTCAGCGTGATTTCTCTGGGCAAACCAGTTTCGCGCGGGCTGGCGAGCGATGCGTCGCCGTCTTCTCCCCCGGAATCCGCCGGTGCCGGACTTCTCGGGCCCGGGGAGGAAAAAAGAAGCGTTTTGGCAGCCGAACGAGCGAGCGGTCAGCCTCGTCCCAAATATCAGGCGGTGCGGCGCGGCGCGGCGGGTCGATAACGCGAGACGCTCCGCTCTCGTTCGTTGTTGCCAATGCAATTGTTCGTTCGTTCGTTCGTTCGTTCGTTCGTTCGTCCGTCCGTCCATCCGTCGGTCCGTCGGTCCGTTCGTCCATTCGGTCGCGCGGTATTTAATGCAGGGAATATATACGGGTCGTTCCCGATCGGAAAATATTTCAACGCATCCAGCGGAAATGACGAAGTTGCACAAGCGCTAAGTGCGTGGCGATCGAAACTAATATCTACATGAGATAAACAGCGGAAAATGTTTCATCACTAATCTCGCTAGCTCCCAGTAACGTGCAATAGCAATGATATCAAAAATAATTGAATTGTAACCTTCAATGCGATGATTTTAATTTTTAATTGATTTTGGATAGTTTGGATTTCTAGACGAAAGATTTTAAAAGTTCAAATATTTCCTTTTTTCAAGATAGCCATCATTTGGACCATTGAAAAATGTCATGGATACGGTTACCTTATTGTAACATTGTAATGGGATAATAATAATAAATCTACGAAAAGATGGGATCCATAAATACGATGAGCCTTAAACACTATGCAGCTTCTGCCATAAACACGTGATTACGATATCGTTGGTACGGCACAGCCATATTATGACATACTTATGTTATAATGCTACAGTTACGACCAGTTTTTACAGTGATAAGTAAAGGGAAATTCGCTTTTGTTGGTAGTGTAAATTACTGCTATTAAGTGCAATTTAATTATAATGCAAACTGTATCGAACATCGAATACCAGCAAATTTATAACGACGATCGATTTCCCCCTTTATACACGTTGGTTCAGCGAGTTTATCCGTATTGCATCCGGGATCAAAATCTACGGAGAAAAATTAATGAATGGTATATTCACGCGCGGGATTAAATTCAATTTTCATCAATATCCGTGCGGATGAATTACGTGAAATGCAAATAATTTTATTATCGCTAGTACTTTTCATCGTGTACCAAAGAAGCCCTGTACAATATCGTCGAAAATGATTGAATTAAAGTTTCCTTTTTTTTTTCGTCCGACGTCCCGAAATCCAAAAAAACCGTATCTTTGAATTTCCGTCAGACGTACATCCGTATCTTGCGATTTCCGTGACAAACGCGCGCAGAAACGATATTTCCACGTCCGTCGTTTTCTTACTCGCTTACTCGCCGCGACCGAGGATATCGCCGAAATTCGATCGCAGAGCCCTCGAGGGCAGTGAGAAGGCCGCTAACGAGAGCCAGGAAACTCGTGGCAAGAAAATGAGCGAACGTAACGGCAAGAAAACAGGTTGGGAATATCGCACGGTCTGACAGGGGCTTTACGTGCGGCGCTGCTGATTACGGGCGCGATCGAGGCCCCGGCGTATCTGGCAGCGCGCGGCGCATCTCGTAATCGCGATGCACCGCCAGTTTTTGCGGCGCATCTAACGCGCGAGCGGAACGGTGGCACGATTTCGCGCGCATGCAAGAAACGTGCGTACCTAGCCTGTACGTAGCTGCTCCGACATACAGGATGTTCCGACAGGCCTGAGAAACCTCGATCAATGCATGATAGAAACGATAGTCCCTCGATAGAATATAAATGTCAATTAAAGTACTAATGAAGATCAGTGTCGGTAGCTTCCCTGACGCGGTTACGAGGGAACGTAAATGAGCGATTATCTACAGATCAGGTTTCAAAGATAAGCCTCAAGTGTGACTTGAAGCAGATAAAAATTTTATTTCACGTCGGATTGCCTGAGAACACATTTCATCTTTAATTTGCTGCTTATCCATTAAAGTGTTTTACATAAGCAATGAAAATGTTATGAAACAACATCGTACGGAGCAAATTACAGGAAGCGAATTTTCGCAAAGATGTGGTTGACTTCGAATTCATCGAAGGTTTGTAAAGTTCGTCGGGTGTGTTGTTACGGAACAATCTGTATGGATACGCCGGGCTCTCAGCCTTCGCGAGTCTTCCACGCGGAAGCAAAGCATCCAATGCTCGCGAGACTTTGCGCTGCTCCGGGTATATTACATCGAAACACACGACCACATAAAAGTTTCGCGCCGCTGTTCGCCGCCTTACTGCTCGTATCCTGCAACGCTCATCTGTGGACGCCACTTTCAATTCTGATAACCGGGGAGTGGTGCGCTTATATCCGAGCAAAATGCGATAGTACCACTTACATTGTACATTGCGCGATATCGAATATTGTTTGAAAAGACTACTTTTAGCGCGGCCGAAGTAAATAAATTAAAATGCACGCTTTTCTCTCGTTCTCGGGTAGTTTATCTTGTATTTGAGAAAAAAAAAATACAAATTTACTCAATATTTTTACGCATTAAGCTTATATGAGTTCTAATTTTAATGATTTGATTCTAAGTAAAAAATCTACTTTCATAAATGTAGTTAGAAAAAAATTTCGACTTTCATGTTCAAAATTATAAAAGAATGTAAAGATTTTCTCTTCAAGTATGAATTATTTCATTGTATAGTTATAGTACAATAGCTGTTTCATGGAGTAATTAACTTATTTATTTCAGCGGTTTTTTATACAATTAGCACGTGATGTAAGAAACATTAAATTGGAATATCATGCTATTTTTTCATCAAAAATATGTATTGAATATTCCTAAAAAAAAAGGACTCGAATAAAAACATATTTCGAATAAAAATATTTACTTGATAACGAATACGTTGATTAAAGTATGGATGCCATACGTAAATTGGATGTTACTAATGTACCGGCATTCATTTATGTACAAAAGCGTAATCTGCTCGATATTTTCGAGATATTTACTCGTTTCGAATGATTTTACAGGGCGAAACTCGATTTTATTGCTGCGAATGATCCTTACTGGGCGGACACACAATTCACAAGGACTCGTCGTGTCGAGAGATGTTCGCGAAGCGTAACGGGAAGTCGTCGGAGCGAGTCGCCCTGTCTTCTTGTAAGAAAAAGAAGAAAGGAAAGGATGGAGATCCGCCACTTCCGTCCAATCGTATCGTTACGAGCTCTTGCGTTCGCGGACGGTGAAACTTCTCGTTACTCAATCAGTATGCAAAGAGCGTTTAACGAAGAAGCGCGCCGATTTTCGCGTAACGCCGAGACACTTCTCGATTACGGATACCGATGTGTTGCGAAATTCGACGGCGGGCTCTGAGAAGGGACTTTCGATTTGCGCGAGGCAAATTTCACCCTCGTTAAAGTTGTCCATTCGTGACATCGGGAGATGTGTTCCGCGATATTCACGCTGGGTATCCGCGACTCTAGCGACAGTTAGATACTTGCATAATTGATTTGCCGTGCCGAGTCATTATTTCTATTATTAAATGTTATCGTCAAAAGAGTGCCCGGGCGAGAAAAACGAAGGCGGCCGAAGAAGCCGCTCATTTATCGCGAGCTGCCGCATTTTAGATTTTATCGCCGTAATTACAGATCCTCCTTCGGCCGGTATTTACCGCGCTTTTTAGGGCCAGTAGTAAACGAGTAAATAAAACTTTTACGGCCATATCTGACGGCACCTGCATACACGCAGACTCGCAGCGACGAAGAGCCGAAGATCGTACGTGCGTGCGTGCGTGCGTGCGTGCGTGCGTGCGTGCGTGCATACGCGCGATGACGCCAGTAACGCGTACGTGTCTCGCACCGCGAACGAATCGAATGGCGTAAAACTCGATTCCGTTACCTGCCTGTCCTCTCTCTCGTTCTGATCCGCTCTCCCTCCCCTACACTCTCTACGCGTATCCCTCCCCTTTTCGTGGACACGCGGCGGATAAGCACAACCGTATGTATGCACACACACACACACACATACACGCACACGGAGATACCGTGCAGAAACGCCGCCGTACGGCACGATGACATTCGTTCGGCATCATAGAAAGCCCAATTCAGCCGTGAATTGCGAATTCATTCCGAATAATAAAATTGAAATATGATATGCTTCATTTTAGTATCATAACTTCCAAATTTGGCGATTTCAGATTAATTAGATTACGTAGATTTCCGGTATTCTTTTCAATACTGCAAGGAGATATTTTAAGCAGCCAGAATTGTATCTACTTATCTACTTGGAGATAATAGAATTTTTTTATTTGAATTACGTATTTAAAGTTGTGAAATATTAAATGCATAATTATTTTTTAAACGGGTATTAATATTCTTCTGTATTATCTATATTTTTGTTGAATATTAATATATTGATACTTTATCATAATTTTAACGTTACATATTTAAACTGATAACACAGCATCAATTGGAAGATAACATTGTGTTCCTAATGAGTCTTTTGTCTGCACTGGTCATTTATCAAAATAATTACGCTGAAATAATGATCGGCCGGATAGGTATACAGTTTGCGCTGAACTTGATCTAATTTGCGTAAGACATTGACGCATGCACACCACACGTTTTGATACCAGCGAATGCGATCGCATATATCGGATAGTTTGACAACCGCTGTAAGTTCATTATCCTCCTGTCACCGGTGATCTGACCGAGATAACAAAATTGTGTCGGGAACGTGGCAGTCGAACCTAATAATCGATTATGTGCGGTTAACGGAGCGATTTAACGTTATTACTATAGATATAAGGATTTATTTTTTTTTTCGCACCCAAATCATTCGCAGCGTCATCGAGAGAGAGAGACAGAGAAAGAATGTCCCGCGCGTCACTGCGAATTTTGCCGCAAATTTCCGCGATAACGCGGAAGAGAAAGGCCTCTTTTCTCGATTATCCACCGTCAGATCAGGCTTTAATAAACTACAGGAACATTTTGCCTCTGTTGCTCGATACTGTCGATGAGATTTACAAAAATCTCATAACGTAGAAATCGCTCTTCAGTAACGTCCGCTTTAACGAGCGCCTCGATATGTAATTTCTCTGAAATGCTCTCACGTCACGGAAACTCGATCTTGATCGTGAGTCACGACGATTTACACGATCCGTCTCTCTATGAAGATAACCGGACGCTGTAATGTCGAGAGAGAGCATGTGACTACCTATTACAATCTATTACACGCGTATTTACATAACAAAGCATAAAAGTATGAAATATGCATAGTAAAGATGCGTTATTTTTGCGCTGATTGCCGCGGAGCATGAGACACGAGACAGCATCAACGATTAGCAGTAAAAAAAATATCTACCATATTTAATTCATCGCTTTTATCCTATTAACTTTTTTACTGTGAGTTATTGGAGAATTTAAAAAATTATGTGCGATAATAAAAAAATAAATTTTTTGTGCATACATTAAAAAGGAAAGGAGATATATATTTAACAAAATTTTAAAAAAATTCAAATTTTTAAGCAAGGCTGTACAAATAAGACTGGCGAGGAATAGATCGAAAATGAAGTTAAAAACTCAATCACTGTCCTACTTTCGCTCGCTTCAACTTACTTTTCTAACTCAACTGGCGGTGGTCCCCGATCGCTATACTTTCCCCGGGACGTGAGTCTTTAGGTTCAATCCGATCGGATCTGCGTGCCCCGGAATTGAACTAAAATAGACACGCAAAGGCACCGTGCCTCCCGAGAACGAACAACGAACCTGGCCACGCTTTTAACCGCGCGAGTTATGCGCAACGCGAATTAGAACACCGCGACGCTCGTAGCGGACACACGTCGCGCACATGTCGTGCGCGCTCGCGATATCTATTGTAAGTGTCGTACACGCGCATAATTCTTCTAAACGCACTCGCGTCACGGAAACTCGGAATTAACCTGGATAACGGGCGAGCGAATTCACGAGCCCGACACTGACGCCGACGCTGACGCTGACGCCCGACGCCGACCCCGACGCCGCCGCCGCCTGTCCAATCCGGATAATGAAACCGCGTATGTGCGGGATATCATGGCACGGCTCTTCGATTATTACATCGGGCGAATTCCAAATTTCTCGTACATATCTCCCGTCCGACGCACCGAAAACTCGCCTCCCCAGTATTTGGCATTCGCCCGAACGTATCGACCCGACCGCATTCGCTGTGCATACGTACGTCGCGCGCGTCATCGCGCCATCGCGAAATGATTGCGCGGAACAACCCTCGTTGCGCGCTAAAATCATTGCGGTAAATGTGCGAGGCGCGATGTTAAAATCACACGCGCGAGATACCGAGCCGGCGGAAGGTATTAATCTGCAAACGCGTAAAAAAAAAAAACGCACCCGCGCTGTGAGTATAGTTCGCTGGCTGTCATTTCTTACGACTACGTATCTAATTTTTTTTTACCACAACACAACATGAAAATTCCATCGAAAAACATCTTCTTCTCTTATTGCCGCTCGAAAGCGCTAATATGAGCACATTCGACGTGACCTTACATCCCGCGAGCGTTTCCTCTCGCTGCTGCGAAACTGAACTGCGAGAGGAATTTATTGGCATGTAATACACGCGTATGTTACGTAACTCGACTGTATGCATTACCGATACATGTACAAGGTGTCCTGCCGCACTGTTGTGTTCCCAGCCATTCGCGTGAAAGAATAAACGGCGAAATATCGAGGCGTCAACCAGCCTCCCCATTATAAAAGAACCTATTTGGCGTCGAACGTGAAAGGAGTCTAATAGATCAAGCTCTCTAAGGGCGTTCTCTTTTTTTTCAATACACTTCGAGAAGCCTAATTGCCGAGATATTTATATGCGAGATTGGAAACTCGCGGCAAACAATGATGATCGTTGAAATCACGCTCGGAAAAAAAGCACGACTTTTAAACACGCTGTAGAATTTAACCCTAGGACACTCTGCATGATTTACAACGGCTGCACATTTTCGAACGGGTGTGCAATATTCGGACGAGGTAAGCGGACGGCGCGACGATGAATTATGAAAGTGATTAGTTATGCTCGTCACAGATGCTACCTCGGTAGATAAAGAGCAGTCTCGCTTCCCTTCGTTCGCGCACACACGGGCTTCCACAGATGCAGTTTGATTTTCACGTAACCGCTGGAATCAATAACGAATCACAGCCGAGGTCTTTTACTTGCATAAACAGCAAAGTGCATTACGACGCGGAATTTCATTCATTCTTTCGTCATGTTTGCTCGTTAAATTCAAATAACAGAGTTTCTCGTGGATAACATGTTTCACTTTCTTGGTTAAATTATCGCGAACGGTTAGGCTTTTAGCTTGACAAGATTGTAAAAATGGATTAGAAATCTTCTGGCCGGCAGTTATTTCTATAGAGCTTCGAAACAAAATGAATAATATACAGTTCGTTTTTGGAAATTAAATTTGTTGCTACTCTCGGTGAATTGCTTTAAGTCAAAAACTCACGGAACTTAACTAAAATTCAAAAGTTTTGAGATTTATAACAAATATTTGTAATAATAAATTAAGAACAACATTTATATATATATATATATATACAGTTTATGAGATACTGTTAGTTATTAAGGAGTTCTTATGCGCGTATCTATGTGTGTGTGTATCTGTCATATCCACTGGCGATTTTTAGACACCTCGTATAAAGATACAGGATTAACGAGATTAAGTGTAACGCGCATTTGCTGTAAAAGAGGAGGATCAACGTAGCGGCACGATACGGAAACCGGCATAAATACCACGTGGCTTGAGAACCCGGCACGCGGTAAACGGACTTTCCCGTCGTACCACGCGTACGTGTGTGTGTGTGTGTGTGTGTGTGTGTGTGTGTGTGTGTATCTGTGTGTTTGCCGCGTGCATCAGTGTAGACACACGCACGTGTGTGCGTTAACGTAAAATATTGAATCTACGTATTCGCAGCGCCGTTTTCCGGGAGTTATCTCAATTTATCTCACAGTGTTGCGTTATAATGGCTGATTTTCTATCGCAAACTCGACTCGCTCGACAGATTCTCGAGGACGATCGAGTCACCGAGGAGTACCTATTGTTGATTCGAGTTCCTGCAATAGCTTTACGATGAGGCGAAATCACGATAATGTCTTTTCCTCGTACATGTTAAATCCGTCATTTCATAACGATATGCCAACCCGTATGCAAAACTAATGGATTCCGGCGTCACACAATAGCTATAGATAATTTTAATCGTATCGCATTAAGCCATATAGAACTAAGTGACATTTGACAGAATTTTCGTAATAGCGCAGACTTATTTTAGCCGTCCAACTTCCAATTCTCGCGCTATTGTGTTTTCGATACAAATGTTACTCGGTCCTATATTTGCATAACGCGATCAGACAAAGTTCGCACTTACGCTAAATATGGAATTCCTACCGACAAATTTACTTTGCGAATTTAGATCGAGGATACGTTATTTTGCTGATGGAGCTCCACGATTGAGGTTTCGTACAGTGGCAGGTTCGAAGAAAACGCGAATTCTTGATCGTTCGTAATACCGCGGACTAATGCGTCATTGACGGTGTTTCTTCGAAACGGTAAGAAAGATCATTGCGAAAACAAACGCGCGAATGTTCCCGAGTCCTTCAAAATGCGATTACGAGCTACGCGTTCATTCCCAGCTCGCTCCTAAATCAGCCTGCAGTCAAGTCGGACTTTCCTGTAACATTTCCGCATTGTACGCCGCGATCTTTTTTCTTTATTATTGCAACACTAGTGTCGTAGAAAATTGAACAGATTTTAAATCCTTATTGAGCAACTTGTAAAGCAAATAGTTTGCATGAGCGTGACTTCAATACAGATGCGCTGCTGAGAATAAGAAACAGCTTTAAAAATCAACAGATGTTGTGTCTCAAAGTGTCAACGGGCATTCTTAATTACCAAAATGATAAAATAAATGACACTGTACACTTTGTTTCTTCTATTCTTACGCCTGTGTTTCTATGCCTTTACTGCATCGCGATATTCCTGCGAAGTTAATAAAAAAAACGGGGGAACGCATAAAGGACGAGAATATCACCGTTGCAACACGGTGCAGCGGACGACGGTTGCATTCGACCGCGGTTGTCGCGAGCGCGGCCGTTCGCTAAGCAGCTGCCTCTCTTCCGAGAGAATCGTAACGCGAGGAGGCAAACCGGGAGGACGGCGGCAGATGTAAACGGGAGAAGCTTTTACCTTTAATGGATTCGCCCGGGGGCCAACGGGATCTTCGGGGTTGAAAATACCTCGGTGGTAACGAAGTTTCGTAACGAGCGGCAACGGTACCTACGCGTCACTGCTCATGGGGGGCACCCACTCTGCATCCCAATTTAAATTCCAATTGCAGGCGCGATCGGAGCAAAATCAAGTGCCGACTTGCCGCGGCGATCCGCCGGCGAGTTCTCGCGAATTTCACGTTGCCGCGTTGTTGTCTCGCGTTCGCGTCTTAAATTCTCGCCGTCTGACCCGTTAAGAAAAATACCCAGGTCGACAGAGCGATGAGAAAGAAGTATGAACGGAAAGACTGATATACACTTTACTCATTTTCTACATTTTTACTTCTGACAACGTTCAACTTTCGCAAAGCTCGCTTGCTTTACATTCCACGGGTTAATCTTTTGAGAAACTTTCGCGGGAAAACTGACTTAATCAGAAAATGGAACAAGTTTTAAGGTCGTACTTATAATCGTCGTTATCGTTATACGGAAAGTCCGTAGGAATCGCGAGCAATTACAAAATACAGCGATAACTTTTATTTCGCCAGAAGCCATTTTTAAACCGGAAAAGTTTTGTTGCCTCACTTATCGCGAGGGTGGGACGCGGTCAGGGGCATAAGTATCTCTTAAATCTCTTTGACGGGATACCGTTTTTAATCGTGACATTCAGAAGTACTATTATCAATTTTCAATGACCCACTCTGCGGGATGCCGATGTTAATATTCAACGATTCGATATATAAAAGATCGACTTCCAATTTATCAATCAATACAGAGTGTCAGTTTAATTTGTAAGCGCTTGTAAAGATTTCTGTTTTTGTTGCCGCTATTGCTAATATTTCAAACTAAAACACTCCGGAGACTACATATATATAGAGAAGAAGACACGTGAACCGGGAAAGCTTTTCCACGCAGCTCGCAAAAAGTAGAAAAAGGTTGGTTGAAATCGGCACCGTGTTTCCCGTATTCCAGCTATCCGTAATATTCGCGCTATTCACCGCTCGCAACGTGCTCGCATCCGCTCTCGCTGATTATTTGAATATTCGAGGCACCCAAAGCGTTAAATATTTCCGACCGGGTTTACTCGATACACAGAGAGAGTATCCTACTGAAAATATTTTAATGACAGATTCTTTGACGTATTTCGAGTGAATTCTTCGTTGAGAATTTCTCAACGGGACCTTGTCATTTTCAACGTTAAATATTTCGACAAGTGCCAAATTGCATTTTTATCGAAGTTTACCGGGAAATTAGTAATTGACCGAAGCTGAAAGTTTCGGCTGTCCGTTCAATTCAATTTAAACGCGACATTTAATATTTCATCCGTAATTCGTTGACTCTAAATGTCTACGTTAAGATTTTTTTATCAAGAATCAATGCGAAATTCGTCAAATGTTATCAAAGAATTTTCCGGCGTGTCACCCTGTATACAGCGCGCGTGATCGCGACGCGGCGTCCATCGCAGCAGTCAATACGTCGGAAAACGCAAACGCGCATTGCAAGAATAACATATAACATATCTACGCCCGTGTCGGCCTGTGCTGCGTCACTGCGCGCTATCCAATTTGAAATAACGAAGGTACGAAATTCTACGCTGCGTTCATTGCATTCCGATATATACGCTTATAGCCAAAAACACACCGCTGCGTAATGCGGAAAGACCTTTGTGCGCACGAAAAATGTTTATTGTAGTTCCTGTTGTAAACTAATCCCTCGTTTGTTTCCAGACGATAATGTAGTGCCGATCATAACGTAACAACTTGGTTAACTATAATTAGATTTATTTGATAGCTAATGGAAGCAGAAAGAAGATTGAGGGTCGAGAAGAGATTGGAGATTGAATTAAAATATTACTCTCAACTTGTCTTTGCTTTTTGATTCGCGAAAGAGAAGATATACATACATATATCTTCTATATATTCTATATAAACATATATCTAATATATAAAATCTAATACATGTAAAATTCGCTAGTTTATAGAAGAATTATCGGAGTCTGTTCTTTAGCAAAACTGCAAGCTTTTTCGATAATCAGTTTACGAGAGATGTTGAGAAGCGAGAATCGAAAACACGTAAAAAAAACGAACGAAATTTCATCTCGTTAAATCAGGAAGGAATTAAATAATACGAAATTCCAGTGACCTGCGCAGTACCGGGTGTGTCACCTGTATGGAACGTTTTCGCGAGCATAAGACGAGCGTGTAATAAATGCGCGAACGGTTTCTCGGTCCCTCCTCCTCTCCTTTCATGTCTCACCGCTTTCATCTGCGTCCATCGGCACGCACGCGCACACATACACGCATACACGACATACACGTCACACGTGCGCTCGCGCTGACACGCACTGCCGGTACGTTAAAAGACGCAGAGACGAGAAATCGCCTGCAACTGGATTCCACTAGCCGGCCGGCAGGCCACAAAACTTGGCCGAGGCTCAAAAGAATCGTGTCCTCTTTCTCTCTCGCTTCGCTTTTCTTCCCTTTCCTCCCCCGGTTCCCTCGCCCATCGCTTCTTTCTCTCATCGCTGCGTGGCTTTGCGTTCTACGCATCGCCGAATTGCAGTCTATATACCCTGGCGACGAACGAGGAAAGAAAGCGGACGAGCAAAGAAGAAAAATGCGTTTATTGATATTCAGATATTTTGATAGCCTAATAGTACCTACGATACAAAAGCTAATATTAACCATTGTAATACCGGCCCCAAGACCTCGAAAAGTTTTGCCCTACTGGCATATTTATATTTCTTCTACTATATCTGTATTATTATATGCATTATTTTCTACTTTGTAAATTCGAACGATCATAAAAGTTTCATATCACAACGTTTAAAGGCCGAATCAATATAACCAGCATGAATCTCTCAGGTTTCCCCCTGGCGATTGCCGGCGTAATTTCGCGTCGCGCTCATTCCGCGATACGTTAAATATACTTTGCGTTTGATATTCTGCGCGAAAGTCGCCGTTCGTCGCAGACGTATTTAATTCTTGACAGTGCACGCACTCGGCACGTAACATAGCAGGAGTAAACGTGTCGGAATCGCCGACACGGCTACACGTCGGATAGTTAAAGCCCACATATTCGAGACTGACGGATCTAGGATCTCCTTGCGCGATGCCGTAGGCTATTAATGTTGAGAATTAATCCTTTTGTAGTATGTTCACGGTATCTATGCATGTGTAGTATGTAACTGAACCCTATCTACATTGTAATAGCGGTACATGATACACTTTAATCCCAAACGAAATACTCGTATAAATAAATAACTTATAAAAATAAACCGTAAAAGATAACTCAAGTTACTATTGAAGAAAAATGAGAAGACATAAAAGAAAAAGGATTACTCAAATATTGTTACTAAACGGTCAAATTTAAGCTATATTCCATATCACATTGGGTAAAATTTAACGAATAATTATGGGATACAATAAAAATTGAAGAAAATGTCCGTTTTAGCGTGATTATCAACAACAAATGTCGCAAGATATTGATGTTCTGTATCGATACAGTTATCGATTCATAAAATGCAACCGACTATAATTATACGGTCGACCTCTAATAGAGACCAAATTAAACGCCGTAATGGATTGCATTTGCAAACGTTCCATCGATTTGCCTGTAATGCACGATCTTTAATTGGGCCTTCGGTGAAGATTATCGAAATTTATGCGGCGTTCGTGCTAAAAGCTAGAAGCCCAACATCTCTGCGCGTGCGACGGAAAAATGCGACGCGATAGCTCGCGGCGAGGCGAAACGCGGGCGTTCGTGTCATTTCCAGGTCGTTTAAAGCCCACGTATAAACGCCGCTCGGTTCAACGCTGGGTTGGCCTGGCCTGGCCTGGTCTGAGGCGGCTCGGCTCGGGTCCGGCTTGGCACAGTCGAATCCAGAATTCGTCTAGCGCGCGTAGCTCCGGCCGCAGCACGGGCCGAGAAGGCAGAAAATTATCCCTCGAAACCTCTCGATCGTTCTTTCTCCTTGTCTCACTTCTCTCTCTCTTTCTCTCTCTCCACGCGGCGGTATCCTCTGCCCTCCGCCTCTAACGTCCCTATCTGTCCCGCGCTCTCCCTCTCGCTCTTCTCCCTCTCTCGCACGTTCTTTCTGTCTCTTCATCCTCGTCTCTCTCTTTCTCTCTCTCTCTCTCGCAGCGCGCTCCACGCTCTTTCTCGACCGTCGTCCGGGTTCCATCGTTTTCGCGTGTGTACGTGGGCAAGGCGCTCGATATTTCAGGCCGTCGCCCACGAGAAACGCAGTTCCTGGGGGCGTGTTCCGCCGCACTACCATGGAT
>VBVQ01002697.1:0-23310 GCA_011636635.1 Tetramorium simillimum
CGCCCTTTCCCCCGGCCCCGTCGACTCCGCGCTCACGGCGAGAGCGCATATATGTATACGTGTGCCTGTGTGTCTTTCTCTCCTCTCTCTTTCTTTCTTTCTTTCTTTGCCGACGCTCGTGCTGTCCTTGTCTCACAAGCCCGCTCCTTCTCGCGATCTTACCAGCGGTGTCTATCCTTGCTCCGTCTCGCTCTGGCTCACCATGCACGCAACAGACACCGTGCTATTTCCCTCTCTCTCGCACTCGCTTGTCCGCGTATTGCGTATAATGACGGGTATGTATGTGTGTGTGTATACGCCGAGCGGCGCGCCGCGAAGCAGGGACGGAGGAGATGGAGACGTCGTAGCGAGCGACGACGACGACGACGATGACACGATGACGACGACGACGGCGACGTCGACGACGATGGCAACGACGGACGGAGAGCGCGCGCGCGCGCGCTGTCCGCTCAGGGTCCGTGTTTGAGTTCGGCGCGCGCGTGTACGTGTGTTTGTGCGCGCACTTCTCGATTAGCGCGACCCGACACGCGTGACGTCACACCACAGCGCGACGACGTTACATCGCCGCGCTCACCGCGGGGCCCCGATTGTCACTCGCGGCGCGATCGACAATCGTCGATCGCGGCCAACGGGAAAGCGGAGCTCTCGCGCCAACGAAACGGAGCGCAACGGGCGTGGACGTAAACGGCGAAGGAGAGACACTCCGACGGCCGTCGGCGACGACGGCGGCGGCAGCGGCGGCGGCGAGCGGCGCCGCGCGCGAGAGCGAGATGGATAGAGAACCGCGCGCGCGGCCGATATTTTGTCACTGACGCGACGTCCCGTCGTGCCGCGTGACGGCACGGCTGACGCGAGACGGTCGGGAACGGTCGTTGAAAAACGGCGACGGGACGGGCGCGAGCGACGCCACGCTTGCTTTGACGGCACGCGCGAATACAACCCGCGGTTGGTACCACTCGTGAAACGACTGACGACTCCCCGTCGTGCAACGACTGGCGCGGCCGCACCGCGAACGATGATACGGGAGGTGTGCGCGCCGCTAGGTGGCAGCGCCGTTTATCGCGAGAGACTCGCCGCTCCTCCGGGGCTCCGGCGGCCGCGGCCGCGCCGCGCCGTAACGTGTGTATGTACCGCAATTCATCGAGCACGCCCGGAAACGGCCGAGCGCGACCGAAGCGCGCCGCGAGCCGCTTCAATATCAAGTGCACGACCCTCCGCGGCCGCATGTCCGTCCGTCGCGCGCGCAGACGGACGGACGGACGGACGGATAGACGGTCGCGTGTTATATCGCGCGGCTCTTTGACAAGAACGTCGCGAACGTTGCGACGCGCCGCGGTGAAAACCGTCGGCGAAATTTTCGGCGCGTTGAATTTTTTATCCGGAAGATTTCGAGGTAAGTTTATCAGTGTCAGGACAGATGAGTGAGAATCTGTCGGGGTCTCTCGCGAGTTTAAAGTCGCATTGCTATTACGGGAGAAGTAGAATCTTTATTTTTTTTCGAGATCGGCGTTTTATTAATCACGTTTTTAATTTTTATTACATAAAAATTCGGAATAAATTCGAAATATATAAGTGAGAATCTGCCGGTCTTTCACGAGTTCAAAGTCGCATTGCTATTACAGGAGAAGTAAAATTTCTTCATTTTTTTCGAGATTGGTGTTTTATTAATCACGTTATTTAATTTTTATTACATAAACATTCGAAATATATAGGTAAGTGAGAATTTGCCGGTCTCTCGCGAATTCAAAGTCGCATTGCTATTATGGGAAAAGTAAAATTTTTTCATTCTCTCGAGATTGGCGTTTTATTAATCACGTTATTTAATTTTTATTACATAAACATTCGAAATATATAGGTAAGTGAGAATCTGCCGGTCTCTCGCGAGTTCAAAGTCGCATTATTACGAGAGAAGTAAAATTTCATTTTTTCGAGATTGGTGTTTTATTAATCACTTTATTTAATTTTTATTACATAAAAATTCGGAATAAATTTGAATTATACAGCCCAAATGGCAATGGATAACCGTTGTGAATTCAAAAAAGATTTACCTTTGGTCTGTTCTTTATATCTGAGCTGGCTGTATTCAGAGTTTTTTTTTCTCCTTTCAGTGTAGAAAGAGAAAGGTGAACCAGTGCAGCCAGTTCAGCTATAAAGAACAAACCTCTTGTTTAAATTCTTTGTATATAATTTATTCGAAATGAATTCAAAATCATTCCTGTCCTACAGTTCAAAAAAGATTCCATAGAAACGTAGTCAGAAAAAAAATCCTTCTGGCACAAAGAATTTAAAAAAAGTAATAACTTGATGCAGGTAATCATGAAATTCAACAAAGCCAGAATCTGAGTTATATGTTCTGAATAATTCTTATGTAAAACTAAGTAAAAAATTTAATAAATTTTTTGCCCTCTTCTTCTCCCCATGAATGAAATCCTGGATCATGTATAGAAGTATATTTTTTGACTTGCTATTTTTTTATATCCAAAAAAGTTCAGAATTGATAATGTAAAAATTCTTTTTAAACTCTCAAAAATGTTTTTAAAACAAAAATAAAATAAAAAAGAATTCATTTCATAATTCAAAAATTCGAGAAGAATTCTTTCTGGATTCGTTACGCTGTCTGGGAGATTTTCTATTCCATTTCTCGAGTGTTGATAAGACTTTTTCAAAAGTCTTTCTGACATATGGATCATAGAGATTCACTTTATTTATACGTATATATAAAAAGTACCATAAATCTTGATGCAATTACGTTTACAGTATTTTTATATCTCGCTTCTAAGAAGAAATTGCACAATTACAAGTACCCGTTTAACCTCCGATGTCAGTATACCGCTCCATATTTCTCGTCGATCCTCTCTACACGTGAAACAATTTCTCCATTATCTTTATTTTTTCGATATCGCTCTCCGTCGTTTTCCAGTGTTCAAACTCGTCGTCGACGGTTCGCCCGTGGTTGTCTTTGACGGCGCGATCGGTGATCGGTAGCAGCTTTCTAATAATCTCGACGCCCTCGACGGAGCCGGCCGCCACCGGGATCGCCCGGTGCAGGGCCGTCCTGCCGTCGGCGTCCGTCAGATTGGCTGCCGCGCCGTGGCGCAGCAGCAAATCGACGACTTCTACGTGGCCCGTGCGGAGAGCCTGTGCGGACGCCGCGCGGTGCAGAGACGTCGCTGTCATGCTGCGGGTGCGCGCGTTCACCTTCGCCCCGTGCTCCAGCAAAATCTCGCATACGCGGGTGTATCCGGCCCGCGCCGCGTAATGCAGCGCCGTGTAGCCGGCGGAGTCCGTCATGTCGACGAAGACGCCCTTCTGCAGCAGGCTACTGACGCGACTCACGTCACCTTCCAACGCTGAAAAAAAAATGCACGAAATGCCAGAAAATGCACGGAAAAAGAAACGCGAACCAAACTCCGAAGAATGCACGGGCGCATCCAAACTGGGCGTCTCGGCCTAATTTAAAAAACGGACGTGTAACGTCGTTCCTGAATCGATTTCTTTCTGGGGATGTCTACCAACTGACAGTCATCAATCTAGACAAAAGTGTCAGGTTCTAAGGTATTCGAAAGGAATCCGAAAAGGTCTAGGTCTATATCCGTCCGCGATCAACCATTCAGGAGAGGTCAGGGACCGATCAGGATAACACCATAAGATTTAGGGTCCTGGTTTATTTATTATTTTCAGCTGGTCAGTGGTCACTTGCTCCATTCACTAGTGCAAGTGCCAGTGTAGAAGTGTCTGAGGCACTGGGACAAGTGATCAGCTGAAAATAATAAATAGGACCCTACACTGAACCCTGTGGTACATCACTTGTTACCTGAATCGGTCCCTGACCCGCTGAAAAGAACGCAGACTTTTCGGATTCCTTACGAGAGCTATTCAACGGTACTATTTTTAGATCGATGACTGTCAGTGAACATTCCAAGTTAGCAAGACTAGAGAAAAAAAATATAAATAAAAAGAAATAATAAAGTCCCGATATTTATAATAATAATAAAATATTACATATTAAACAAGTCAATTTTAGGAATCTATAGAATGCATATAAATCCATAACTTTCCGTAATTTCGAATAAATTTGTTCAGAAATCTATCTTCAAATTTGTGCTATTTTCTCGTAAATCTCTTTCTCTAAATTCTCTTTCTCTTATTTTTTAATTATATAAAGTAATAGAATCAATATATAATTTCGTTATAAGACACTGTAATGTACAATCCAAACTGATAGTCCCATTTATTTACGATCTGTTTGTAACGCTTCATTGTTTACTATCTTATTCTGAGAAAATATTTAACACTTTCATTTACCTGCTGTCCAAATCCCACGAACGAAACTGATCTCATCTACAGTCTGACAGACATTGTACCGTGGAACGCCCAATTCGCAACACGTTTTATGATCGTGAGAATGCTCCATTGTTTATTATATCTGCAAATGATTGTTAAAAATCCTATATTGAGTTTGACCAGCTCAGATATACGCATCGTATCATAAAGAAAAGATTCAGTTCAAAGAAGGCAAAGATTTTTTTAACGTGTATAAATTGTATGACATACAAAGTGCACTCTTTAGCATTATATTTATTTCTTGTACATTACAACATATACGATTATACACAATGTCCAATTATACGATAAGTATGTATAACTGTGTGTATAACTGTTATACATATAAAATATAACTTCGTGTGAAAAAGAAATTACTAACTATACGTAAATATAAGTAAATATAACTATACGTAAATATTCCTCGCATCGAATCCTTAGCGCAAACGCTTGCGAGCGAATTGTATAAACTATTCAGACTGTCAAATGATAACACTAAGTAGTTACTTTTTCGTTCCCGCCACCAATTAAACTTGATTTTCTTATGTATAAACTAATACATAATTGTCGTATTAATGTATAATATTGAAATAATAATTGCTTTTTATAATTTCATTCGATTCCATAATATAAATTCAGCTCTTAACGAATATTCCATAATATAAATTCAGCTCTTAACGAATATTGGAACCACAGATTACAAGAATTCTTTTGAATGACTTTTACAATTTGCAATAAGAGCTTTATATCAACATTTATAATTTTGCTATAAGATTGACAAATCATGCAGTACAAACGACGCCACAAACATCATATAAATTTTTCTGATTAGTATTACATTCTTAAACTCTCTGGACCGTGGTCGATCCGGAGGAATAATATCTCGCATGTAACAACAATTGTACTATAAATCCTATTAAAGCACATGATGGAAAAAGACATTATATAGGCGCTATTAGATAACATATTATACTATACAAAGATATACAAATAGTATCTGCATATACATATAATAAAATTTCGTTCTCCATAAATATAAATAAACCTGAAGCCAGTATAGACCAGTTTGATGCAAACTAAACAATATTACGTCAATTTGGTCCAGTCTGGATTCTACGAGACTCGTATCGACATCATAAATCCTCAATAAAGCATTAAAAACCCATTTCCACGCAACGAGGTAAAAATATCACAAATCATTGTATAATTAATACTTCCGTATTGCATGTAATGGATATAATACAATCAACGCACATTCCTTTGGTCTGACGAAATTTCCGTGTTCGCTAAATTATTATCTGCAACGCGATTATTTTGCACAAGTGTTTACGTGATTCAATCTCCAGAATCACATCCCCCCCAACAGTCTTATCATGATTATACAATTTTACCGCGTCATTTTTAAAGTCGCAAAAGAAGAAACTCATCATTGCTGCGATACACAAAATATCACGTTTGACAACGTGAAAATCCTTCATGCAAGGATTTCATACAAGGATTAATGTATAAGTTTCCTAAGGAACAGTTGAAATATTCTTTTTTTCAGACTATTCTAAAGCTGCACTTCATATACGTACCATCCAATTTCACAAGGATAATTACAATCGATTATCTTTGAAAAATAAAGCCTTTTTAATTGGTCCGCACGTATATGTATACATTTAAATGTATGGTAAAGTTTCGCCAAAATGCAGTTACACTCGAGTAATTTTAGACAAACATTTATATTTCAAGATATAAAAGTTAATGCACAAAAAACAAGATAAAGTTGCAAAGTTGCATTATCGATTCATCGATACTAATTTCTATAGTTTGATTCATAAAGACACAGACATATATATATATATATAAATATATAAGTCACAAGATATACGTTTAGATATATAATACGCTTGCACAGTAAGGCTCATTTTTATAGCGTTAATTATCCCGTTGCATTGTCCAAAATATTTCGGCTTCTCCGGTACTACAAATAACTCGATAGCCGAGCTCAGCTAGAGCATTTATAACAGAAAACGGTGTTCCTGAAATCAATTTCATAATGTAAATTTTTAAAAGATATCCTATAAAGGACTAGCATTATTACTATTTAGATCATAATTAATTTTGTTCAAAATTTTTATAAATTATAATATTTACTTCAAGATAATCAATTCTCATATCTCTATTAAATTAAATTTTTAAAAACTATTACATTATTACATTATCAATGAAATATCTCAATAGTATTAATCATAATTGCAAGCTGTTTCAAAGATTGAATCACTCTCATGAAAAATCCAAAATCTCATTAGCATAATCAAATAAAGTCCAATTGATGTTTATTTAATGCTTATTTCAATCACAGATATTGTAATTTAGCTTCAATTAGCAAGTTAAATTGGAAGTACTATATAAAAAAATATAAAAATAACTTTTTAGCTGTACAATTTCTTAAATTGACAGACTGACATAATGAAAATATATGATCCGTTCTAATTTCTTATTCTTCATATTAAAAAATATAAAATAACGTTAATTGTATCATTTAATAGTCACAAACCTTAATAAATTATTTATAACTTTAGTTGCTTTACGAATCCCTTAATTTTTGCTACATAATTTTTATCGCAATTGATGATGTTCCTTTTATTATAAATTATTGATACAATTCTATAATAATTTATAGATAACTGTAATAAAAATCTGAAATTAAGAGTATTCTCTGATAATTTCATACAATTAAAGCTGATGATTTACTTTATATGTGCTTAAAAAATTATAATTTTACAAAATCACAGATAATTGTAAAAATAATTTCTTACGTTTGTCTCAACCGATGATTCTATATAACTGACATTGATTTCATAATCAAATTGAGTATACTATATTGTATATTTGAGATGTACATGTACATGCGTTCGCAAGAGTTAACTCGTTTGCGAATAAAAATTGTATCGTAATTCGTAACCAAGAGAGATCTTGCATATTTTCGGAATTTTGCAGAGCGGTCCATGCAACTGCTGGACATGGTGGTCATAGAAATTCTGGATCATTAACCTTTTAGCATAATTCCATTCACAATAGTCGTGCTACTGGGATTCAGCGGGAAGCGACTGCGTAAAGCCGATTCCTCCTTCGGTGGTAAACCGAAGACCGCACAATCGGTCGCAAATGGAGAGGCTTTTACACCGATGTAATAGAAAATGTCGTCGTCCTCGTCGACGGAGTTCTGCTTTTTGGATGTGGCTGTGGTTGTCGTTGTCGTTGCCATTGCCGCGCTAAAAGTATCGTTACACCGCGTTGTGCTTTACTTCTAGAAGAAAAGCAAACGTGACGCACGTGAGTGACGATCGGAGCCATTTATCTCAAAAGTGATGCAAGAATCACTTCGAGCCGTTTCTTTATAGGATTTAATAGAAAACTTAGAAAACATCTGCGATTACGACGTGCTTTTATTATTATAAGATTCTTCTGTCTGTGATATTTTCTCCCTTCGAGTAGTTACAGAAATGTTCGAACAAAAATAAAAACGAAAAATCCAAAATCTTCTTTCTGAGCTTCCGTTAAAGTTGATATAAAACCGTGATTGGTTTTTTAGTTACTTTAAAAATATATATAAAGCTTTAGAATTGATATTCAATTTGATTAATTAATAACAAAATACAATTAAATGAAACTTATATAAATAAAAGATTTAAAGCGTTTTTCTGGACAATAAATAATTTAACATTTGTTTTTCTAACATCTTATAATTGTCTTATAAAAACATAATTAAAGGCACAATTATCTTGTGCAGAAAATGATTCTCACGGACGAAATATCCTGAGAAAAAATATTGAAATACGATTTATAAAGCCACTTTCAGGATAAATGGCATATTCCGAATGAATGAAACGTTGAAGCTGATACGTTAACGCGATGCATCGTATCTCCAATAGAAAATAAATAATTGAAGAGAAAAGTATTGAAAGAAATAACGAGAGATAGTACATAGTTACTCCAATATTATCAGAATAACAAAGAACTTCGAGGGAAAAAATGAAGACATGATAGCAAACTATAGTTACAATAATTTTTTAACACTTCTTGTTATAAATATAAATAAATAGTAAAATATTTAAAATATTGCAGATAATTTCCAAATACATTTTTTCTATTGGAAGAATAATATTAGCATATGTATAAATTTACACACAATGTACAAGCAAGTGATAATGTTAAAACTATGAGCTTTTAATAAAAACTCGCGTATTTTCCGATAATGCAAAAAATTTTGAGTAAAAAAACATTGCTGCTAAAATTTAGCAAATTTTAGATGATATCAAACATGTTTGTGATTTCCCTGCATATAAAAAATTCCAAATATAAATATATAAAAATGTATAATGTTACATATAAATACATAATTGTAATTAATCATAATAAACGTATTGCGTGCGCGTATACTCTCTATATCTTTAAATATATCTGAAATATTATTTTAAACCATATTAAAAATATTAATTGAAAACAATTTCTAATAAATATAGCAAAATGTTTTTTGTCAATCGTATTCTTTTTATATATAACATAAAAAGTATAAAAATTTATATTTTTTATTTTTTTTAATCATATATTATTTTGCACATTTGTAAAATTAACTCGAAATTTTATACAAATCGGAATATATATGAATTGCTTAAATTACTATAAAAAATATAGTAAAACCTTCATAACTTAAATCCCAAGGGAAGAGTTGTTCGTATATTATCGAAGTTTCGAAATAGAAAAGTGTTCGTGATGTAGAGGTCTAACAAAATAAAATTTGACTTATACAGGCTTTCTAATTGTAGAGTTGAATAATAATGAAAGAAAATTCAAATTATAGAGGTCCATAGAGGTGAATAGCAGAGGAAGCACTTATCGCTTCGACTTATAGAAATTTAGTAAATAGAAATTTGACTTATAGGAATTAATTTTGAACTGCAGACGCTGTACACTTTTAATTTTGAATTACAGAAGTCTTATGTGATGCCTAGCCGTAAATATTCCGAGTTAAAGGATGTAAATATTTCGACAAACAGAGATTTTCGCGCTGGAGTGAAAAGAAATGGAGTAAATCTAACTTATAAAGGTTTGAGTTATGAAGGTTCTATTATATATTATTTCTATAATGCAGAAAACAAGTTGTTACATAACGTGTGTACAAAACATAATAAAAATTTTTAGAAAAAACAATTATTTATCGTTAATTATATGCACATATATGTATATATAGTATATATGCACAATTATACATATATATATATATATAATTATATACGCATTTAATAAATATAATGTCAAAAATACAAATCATTCTGTATTATTTTATTCCTTGTGTCGATATAATCCTAATAGATTTCTTGTTTTTCTTTCTTTCTTCTAAGAATGTATAAGTTGTATAAAATTCTATATTCTTTCATCGAAACACACACACATACATACACACTGACCAGATTCTCTATATATTCTTTCTTTTTCCATTTTTTTTCATATTCTACCTATATTATACATATTCAGTCTTCTTTCCGTGTGCATGAAATGAAAATGTTGTGCACGTAATCAATTTGGGCTAAAAAAACGAGCAAAAGATAGAAAAGATAGAATAATCAAGTAGCAAATATAAAATGTAGCGAAAGAATAGCTAAAAAAGAAAATATTGCATCTACTGATTGTGAGATTAGAAAGAAAGAGGCCAGGAAAGAATAAGAAATCGCTATGTATAAATTATTTTTATAAGATGGTCTTGAATTATTTTAAATTTAATTTAATTAAAATTTAATTTAAAATGCATTTAATTAAAATTTAATTTAATTTAATTTAAACAGTGAAGAAATTCTAATCGGTAATTAATTGTGTTCCATACGGCATCATTCACTACGTTTTATCCAATTAATTGCTTCTCGAGTTCTTCTTTAAAATTACAATTTCGTGCACTCATTTCACTTATTTATGTATACTTATATTACTATCCTATTATATGAACTTGTTGAATTAGTTGTTTGCCGATAAAAAACAAAGATTTTTGTGGAAGACCTATGAGATTTTAGACAGAAATACACAACAAAAATAATATATTGAATGATGTTTCTGAATAAATAAAATTGGATTTCTTTCATTTACTTTTACGACACTCCTACGTCTTCTACAAATGTATGGGTGACCACCCGAATACTGGAAGTCGACATGTCTTCGACAATCTATTATACATAATGAAATATTAACCCAATTCAAACATGTCTAAGTAATGTGTCTGGCATTCTTATGTATAATATACATGGAGATAAAGAATCTTCTGTTTTTATGAATATAAACGTAATAACTCGAGAGCACAGAAGAACAAGATAGCACAAAATATAACTTTATATTATAAATTTATTTGATTCAGATTTCAGTGAAACTTTAAGAGGATCCTAAAGTAATATTGTTGCCGATTGAGCATGATTAATTTCAGATTTATTAATCTCTTAATTGGCCTTATAGATTTAAAAATCCTTTTCCAGAATTAAAGTACAGACAATAATACAATGTGTACGTGAACTAATTTACTGCTGTTTTATCTTTCCACTGATTTCGCATGCAACAGACGAAATTCTCACATAGGAAATTTTTACAACCACGAGACTTTTTTATTAAAGCATCTAGGCTCATTCTAAAACACAATATTATTCTTTAATGTTAACTTTAGCGCGGGCGCTAGTTTTACGTGAATGATTTCATGAGAAACAAAAAAATTGTGAAATTATCGGCTTCTGGCGTTGACTCGAATTACGATCGTAACAACATTTGCTTAAATAAAAGTTTTACACCTTGTACATGTAAAATAAGCTAGCATCCGCGCTAAAATTAACATTAAAGAATAATACTGTGTTTTTAGAATGAGTCAAGATGCTTTAATAAAAAAAGTCTCGTGGTTGTAAAAATTTCATATGTGAGAATTTCGTCTGTTGCATGCGAAATCGGTGGAAAGATAAAACAGCAGTAAATTAGTACACATTGTGAAGTATTGTACTTTAATTCTGGAAAAGGATTTTTAAATCTGTAAGGCCAATTGAAAGATTAATAAATTTGAAATTAATCATCCTCGATCGGTAACAATATCACTTTAGGATCCCTTAAGATGATACTATATATACTATATCTATTAGATATACTATTAGATATACTATTATATCATTTCTTTACTCGATATTATCATTTCTTTTTTACTCTTTAATATCTCATTCTTTCAGCATAGATAAAAATACAGTGAATATCAATATTACTATTATGTATGCTTATATATTGTTATGCATGTTTATTAGACTCGCCAAATATATCATCATTTTCAATGAATTTATATCAATTAATATTTATATTAATCAATGTTTTTCACATAATAATAATCGACATAAAAATGCCTTTGATTGATATCTTGTTATATTTCTTCACTGTACTTATTTTATGGAAGGATTTATGATAATTATATATTCATCCTAAAAATATTAATAATTCAATGTGAGCATAGTTGTAGATAGATGTTTGCTAGTTTTAATACAACATGCTGTCCCTGAATTAATTTTAATGTATGCACATGCTGTAACAACTTGTTTACGTTGCAAGAGTGAATTAAGATTGTTAAATGAGACTAGATAATAAAGTAGATGAGAAGCTTTATCTTAGAAGCATTAGAATGTGTGCTTAATGAACGTCACATCTTATACTATATCAGGTGCTCTTGAAGTAGCGGTATACGAATTTCAAGCCATACCAGCTTTTACAACAGTATCAGGTTCAGGTTCTGAGAATTCTTTTCTCATAGTCCACATGTACTCATTATAATCCTGCTTAATGCTAGTACTGGATGATGCAATGACTTTGTAACCGAGTACCTCTAAAGCAGTCAATATTATGCAAGGATGTTGCAAATATACTATCGTCGAGTCATCGCAATATCCTATAGAGGAGAAGCGACCCAACTGCTCTATGTCAGCTGCTATAACATAATTGAATATTACTTTCACCTAAAATGATTTTGATTTATCACGCCTGCAATATTTTCTAGCTACAACATTATCCGCTCTAATCTTTGTAGTATGTCAATTTACTCCAAGTATACGTTATATCGGCTATCTCGCAATGCTATTTCTATTTATCTGCGTGTAAAAAGATTACTAAAAACGTGATATATAGAGTTCTCAAATATGACTCATGTGTCGCGTTGTACCTTATCTAATTGAAAAGTTTGTAAAAGCAAAGCGTAGCATGTATATTTGCGTAAAGGGGATTGTAGAGGAATTTCGTACCTTTAAGCCCTGACACTAAAACCCTCCAGGGATATTTATGACTGTACGACGCTAGGTTACCACGTACTAGAATGTATGGCATCTGTAATAGTCGGCTAAGACAATCTGTAATAGACGACATCCTATAGACATATGTAACACACAATCAGATAAAAAGTGCTAAACCACAACTGCTAATCCGACACTATCTAATGAGAATTAAGTGCTGAGTACAATTTGGAGTGCACTTATACTAGAACCTTAGCTTATCAACTTCATCAAAATTGAATATCATAAATAGTAAACAGGGTCCAGAGAGTTTAGAAAGATCGTCACATTGCTCGCAAACATCTTTGTTGCGATACTATGATTTACTTGAGATTTGTTCTTTTTAGCTAAACTTCTTACAATTAATTTTCCTCCTTTTCTTTCTATGGTATAAAAAGTTCAGCTAAAAGGAACAATTCTTTTATTTATTCTTATTGCAAAATTAATCAGTTAATCACACTTACCGATTGATATAAAATAGAATAAAATAAAACTTAAAAAATAAAATAATTGAATAAACTAAAAACTATATTCAGATTGATTAATCAAGGGATGACGTGGCTCTATGCTAATGCAAATGATTACTAATGGAAGGGACTTGTGTTCAAATCCCAAATAGCACTAATCTTCTAATGATATCTCAAGAACATTCAGAAAATATCCCTATGTTCTAAAAACGTCTATAGGACATATCTTGGAGATCTTGTGCTGTCTGGGATCTGCAGTAGTCTCTCATCTCACATACATCCCGTTTTCAACGGAAAGTTACAGAAGAATTTTTTAACTCTAGGTGACATTAGGGACTATTATATCCATTCATTCATCTTATTACTACCATTTAATTAATCAATAAGAATGAAAAATTTTTAGAGATTTCCAGAAGATTCAATAAGTATTTCAGAAATGCTGACGGAGATTCAATTTCCATTATCAGTAGTTTACTGAACACTTATCGTAAAGAGCTAACTTTTAGTTTGTTTGACGCTAACTTTGTAATCACCAAACAAGCTTTTAGTTTTATTCTGAATAATGTAAAACGTGAACTCACGTAACACATGGCAAACTAAAAATATCGAAATGTACATTTTATGAAAACTCAATTAATACACAAATGAATATACTGTCTCTTTATAAACTTGCATAATCTATAGTAAAAGTATGAACGTCTTCGATCGATCCATTTAAAAGTGGACAAATTTCATGAAATTCTTGAAATACACCTAAGTACATATACCCTCGTTTTAAAACAATTAAGCGAACGAAATTAGATAATCGCCAGACAAAACGTGTGCGCTCTGTGAATCGGCATTTCACAAGAAAGTTCTAAGTAACCAAATCCTGATGCCACTAGGTCAAATGACTCAGGAAAAAGTTTGCTTTATCTCGACACATCGTCGTATGAACTCTCATAACTGCTGTTGACATGTATATATGTATATATACCTACATACATACATACACAAATATATATATATATATATATATAAGTATATATATATTGATTCTTACCAAGAAGCGAAGAGTGACGAGGATTGAACCCCGAAGAAACGAGCGGCTTACAAAGTTAAATGCCCTTTCAACGATATAATTCGAATATCGTCTCGGTCACGTGATATCGACAATCCTATCCTTTCCTGTTCTTCGTCTTCTACGAATAATATATTATTTTACTTGACAATTGTTCCTACCGAAACACGTTTAAATCCACGATGGAAATAAACACAAAAATACGCAGTACTCGACGCCAGATACACTCATAAACACAAGAGACGAACTAGACATGGTATGTAACGTGAAATTATGAACGAAAGGAGAGGTGGCGCCTTCTGATTGGTTGTATTATTTTAGGGTGCTTTCACATATAGCGTTTTCGACTGGCCCACTACGGATTGAAGGTGCCATTTCATGCGCAGCGTGCAGCAGCAGCAGTTCGCTGCTATTGGTTGAAAATTTTTCATGCAGTGACGTATTTCCGGCGTAAAACACATCTTACCGCAGTTCATTTCATCTGTTTTGAAGTTGAACAGAACGAACATCTGCAATATATCATAAGAGAATGGCATCGGATGAGATATAGAAACAAGTATATGACTAATTATTTTTAAAAGTATTAAATAATAAAAAAATAAAATAATAATATTTGAAATAATATTTGATTACAATTAGAAAGAATATTTATTTCAATACCTCAAACATATTGATAATCGTTCTGCTTGAATTGGTTCACGAATAGCATGCTGTCGAGTAATCTTGGGGGCTACTAATTGCAATAATTCTTCGAATTGTGTAGTATTCATTCGAAAATAATTTCGAAAACGTAAATCTTCTTCTAACTTTAACTAATTCTAACTTTAAAATGGGTAATGTTGTACACACGCAATCATTAATGCCTGGACATTGTAAGGTTGACGGGTTTTGGAACACACCGGAAACGCGTGCGATTTCTAAGCATTCGTGTATCAAGTCTTGGCCGAATTGAATCTTATAAGACCAAGAAAGCCATTAAATTAAAGAAGAAAAAAGTGTATCATGATTTATGATACCCAAATGCTTCGAAATCGCACGCCTTCCGGGTGTGTTCCAAAACCCATCAACCTTACGATGCCCAGGCATTAATGACCGCGCCTGTACAATAAAAACCGTATCGTCGACGTTGTTGAAACAATTCGGTTATTCAAATACGTTTCTTTCTATAACGTCGTTTTTTTTGTGTGAATTTTTGTTTGCCAAAATTATTGCTCCAACAGTTGTCATAATTGCAATTTTTTTCTTAAATTTTTCATATTATATTTTTGTATTATTTGTGCACACTCTCTATGCCACTGAGATAATTATTGTTCATACGATATTGTGAAACAGGAAATTAACACTGAGCAAACCAAAAACTAAAAATTCTACAATATTTTTCGAGATTAAAATTGAATTGTACGCTACTGCTGTTTCATAACAGCAAATGTAGCGGAAATCATTCTACGTTACGTGACTTTTTGCTACCGCAGCGTGCTGCGTATGAAAAGGCACCTTTATGTTTGGAGGGTTCCCTGATGTGCCACTGGTGGGACATGTTTCCAGGGAATCCTCCTCTTTGCGTGACGTGGTCTCGTCGAGGGGAGGTTTTAGTGGTGTACAGATGGCGTCATTGGGTGCATCCAGGTAGAGACCCTCTAATCAGAGTCTGGACACGACGAGGTCCGCCATTTTTCTTCAAAATTCTGCGAGAGAGAAAGTAATAAGTGCAAGAGAGAAAGAAATATGTGGCGAAAGAGAAAGAAATATCTATAGTGACGCGAGTAACAAAGAAAGATGTCGGTCCAATCACAGATTGCTACCTCAAGTCCAGACTCTGATTGGAGGGTCTCTACATCCAGGTAGAGACCCTCTAATCAGAGTCTGGACTTGAGGTAGCAACCTGTGATTGGTCCGACATTTTTCTTCAATTCGCGCCAGTTCTTTAAATGTCTATTCTATTCAATAATAAGCACAAAAGTACAGCCTCGAGCGTATTGCACTATATATTGTCTATTTGTTATAACAGTCTGGATTTTTTAAAAATGGCGGACCCTTGTCGTGTCCAGACTCTGATTAGAGGGTCTCTAGTATTACCATGTTAACGCGCACAAGCACAATAAAAACTCTGGCTTAACTTTTTACTTTACCTGTACTACAGCGTTCTGCGCATGCTCGGAGAGAGCCAGGTTGATCACAGAATCTATCCTCACCTCACTTTCCGTACACGTGCTTAGCACGCCAGTGCCTGTTCCAGTATTATTATATTTCAGTGGTGAATACCTTTTCCGTGTAATTACAGTGTTGCACGATAGTAACGGTTCACTATTTTCGTTTTTTTTGTTTGTGGGTATTTTACGTGCCACTATCCTGCTCCAGGGGCGTTAGTGGCTATCGGACATTCACTATTTTCGTTGATGCGACATAACCTATTAGTTCTGTCATATTTACTGTCGTAATACTGCTGACGTTACTGAACATGCGTTACTGTACTACTTCAATTGGAACTACTGAACTTTTCAGTAGACACAACGATTCTATTCTCTCAGTGAATATCGGTGATGATCACAGCGTTCAACGAGGATTTTCATGGTCGGAGTTAGAGACAGCTTTCGATCGTCGCGTATTGACCGGTGTGATAAGTAATCTGGCTTACGTAGAACCTCAACGTTTTCTCGAAGACGCGAGGGACGAGGTACTCGTTCGAGTACGCGAGAATCTCGAGAGACACGTGTGTTTGAAGGTCAATACGATTTTCAATGGCGAGTTCGTCTCGGGGGATAAGGTCTCTGTTAGAAGTATCACAACCAGAAATCGCCAGCTTTTCGGTATGTCCGATCTGCGCGAATGGTACAACACACACGTGGTCGATGCTATCCTGACAGATTTGGAGGATTTTCAAGAACGCGACAGTGGGTGGACATTATCTCGTATTTTGAATCTAATTTTGAACGTGACCAAATGTAACCTTATGCAGGCGGGGTGTTGGGTGGACACGCCGCAAGAAATAGTACAGAAGAGGGCAGTGATCAACGTGCAGTCTAATGATAACGCTTGTTTCGCGTGGGCTGTAATTGCCGCGCTGTACCCCGTTGACAAACACGCGCACAGATGCAACCTGTATCCTCACTATTCGAGCAAGCTGAATCTGGACGGGATCAAGTTTCCCATGACTCTGAAGCAAATTTCAAAGTTTGAACGTCTCAATGCTATTTCCATCAATGTTTTTACCTTACGAAACAAAGAGGATAACAACGATACGGAGATTCTTCCCCTGCTACTTACCAACGATAAGAAGGATCGTCATGTTAATCTGTTGTACATTCAAAGTACGCCAGACGATACCATTGTCGGGCATTTCGTATGGATAAAGAGTATGTCGCGATTGATGGGATCTCAAATGAGCAAACACAAACACGTGAAGTATATATGCGATCGGTAAGTGCGAGACACGTGTGAAGTGATAATAATGATAATAATATTCAATTCTTTACAGGTGTTTACATTATTTCATCTCGGCAGAGAGATTGTCCGCTCACAGCTTAGAATGTGCAAGGATGAATGAATGCGCTATCGTTCTTCCGAAGTACGACGAGAGGTGGTTGTTCTTCGACAATTACAACAGGAAGGAACGACTGTCTTTCATGGTGTACGCGGACCTGGAATGTGTTTTGGAGAAAACGAATGATCTGTTGAGTAAGAGTCACGCTTATCAACGTCACAGAGCGTTCAGCGTCGGATATTATTTGCGATGCGCCAACGATGCGACCGCGTCCGTCTATAAATTCTATCGCGGTGAGGATTGTATCTCGTGGTTCGTCAACGAACTCAACGCGCTCGCGCATCGCGTGAGCAGGTTACTCTTCAGGGATGTACCTATGGCTGAACTTACACCTGACGAGGAACTTAATTTTTTAAACGCGATGCATTGTCACGTGTGCGAGGAACCGTTCAAATCGGTGAAAATGCGCGTTCGCGATCATTGCCACATAACGGGACGTTACAGAGGTCCCGCGCATTTGCATTGCAATTATATTGCAAATTATAGAAAATCGTACGTTATTCCCATATTTTTTCATAATCTGTCGAGTTACGACGCGCATTTCTTGATCGAAACTGTCGCCAATGCTTTCGAGGGTACGGTCGAGTTGCTGCCGATCACAAAGGAGAAGTACGTATCGTTTACGAAAAAGGTCAAGACTACAGGCAAGGATAATTCGAAAACTTGCGTGAAGCTGCGATTCGTGGATTCGTCTAAATTTCTTGATACCAGTCTCGAGAAATTGGTATCGTATCTCGATAAAAATAAGTTGAGGATCACGCGTTCGCAGTTCGCGGAGATTAGCGCGGACGATTTCGAACTCTTGACGCGTAAGAGGATATTTCCGTACGAGTATGTCAGCGGTATCGGTAAGTTGTGCGAAACCGAATTACCGCCGCGCGAGGCGTTCTACAGTTCTACCGGAGAAACTGTCAGCGAAAGCGATTACGAACACGCGAGTAACATCTGGCGACGTTTCGGTATACGGAATATCGGCGAGTACAGCGATCTCTATCTGAAGACGGACGTGCTTCTTCTGTCGGATGTGTTTGAAAATTTTCGCGACAACTGCATCCAGAGTTACGGATTGGATCCCGCGCATTATTACACGCTACCAGACTTCACGTGGGATGCTATGTTGAAACATACGGGTATTCGTTTCGAACTGCTCACCGATATCGATATGGTGATGTTCGTCGAACGCGGTATACGCGGCGGATTGAGTCAATGTTCGAACAGATACGCGCGAGCGAACAACAAATACATGTCGTCATACGATTCGTCGCAACCCTCGACGTATCTCATGTATCTCAACGTGAACAATCTATACGGATGGGCGATGTGCGAATCATTGCCACACGCGAATTTTCAGTGGGTCGAAAACCCGGAGAGTCTCGACGTGATGTCGGTAGCATCGGATTCCGACATCGGTTACATTCTTGAAGTCGATCTTGCGTATCCGCGAGAGCTTCACGACACCCATGCCGATCTACCGTTCTGTCCGACGCGCGACAAACCTCCCGGAAAAAAGTGCGAGAAGTTGCTAGCCACGCTCTACGATAAACAGTGTTACGTTATGCATTATCGCAATCTGCAGCAATGCATGCGACACGGTTTGCGACTGACGAAAGTGCATCGCGTCCTGCAGTTCGCGCAATCCCCGTGGCTTCGCGGATACATCGAGATCAATACGGTGTTCGGAGCTCTCTCGAGCAACGAATTCGAGAGGAATATGTACAAGTTGATGAACCACGCGATGTTCGGAAAGATAACGGAGAACGTGCGCGAACACGTTGACGTGCGTCTCGTGACGGAGTGGAAGGGAAGATACGGCGCGGAGGCGTTCATCGCGAAACCGAATTTTCACAGCAGAAGTATCTTCTCCGAGAATCTGATCGCCGTCGAATTGCGTACCCCCGAGATCAAGCTGAACAAACCAATCTATGTGGGTATGAGTATCCTAGAGATATCGAAAACGCGAGTGTACGATTTTCATTACGACTACATGGCGCCATTGTATCGCGATAGATGTAAGATAATGTACACCGATACCAACAGTCTGATATATTTTCTCGAGTGCGACGACGCTTACGCCAATATGAGACGCGACATTGCGCGATTCGACACTAGCAATTTCCCCGATTACAATGTATACGGTATGCCGCGAACGAATAAGAAAGTACCGGGTTTAATGAAGGACGAGAACAACGGCGCGATCATGACGGAATTTGTAGGACTCAGGGCAAAGATGTACGCCCTAAGGGTAACGGGGAGAAGCGATACGAAGAAGATAACGGGCGTGAAGAACAGCGTGGTCGCGAGAGAGATTACGTTCGATGATTACGTACAGTATCTGAGAGATGTGAAGGAATGTTCGACGCGTCAATCGTGCATCTGTTCAGGGTTGGACGAGGTTTATACCGTTTCGGAACAGAAACTCGCTCTTAGTCCATATGACGATAAACGGTACGTTACGCCCGATTCGTACAAAACCTTGCCATGGGGACATTACAATGTTCCGTTGTAACGCTATGTAAGATCCGTGCACCATTTGTGGCCACTTTAAGGCCGTTTTTGATCAGTATTTAGATTTATCATAAAACCATAATTATTCACGCATTCAGCAAATGAATATGATCAGTAGAAATACTGTAAAAACAAAATTCATCTACTACATAAGGTCAACAAGAAGCATAAACTAAATAATTCGAAAACTGTGAAGTGGCCAGAAATGAAGCAATGGCCACAAATGGTGCACCGATCCTGAAATAAAAATGAAAATTGAAATAAAAAAATTATTGTAAAAAAGTTATCTTTTATATTTTAACACTATGTATTGAAGTAATAAAAGTTTTATATTTTAGTACTATGTATTGAAGTAAAGTTTTATCGTTATATACAAGTTGATGAACAACGTTGAGTTCGGAAAGATGATGGAGAATGTGCGTCTTGGAAGAGAGGCAAATCGCGAAAACGGATCGCGAATCACAGCATCGTTTCGACAGAATCTTTACAAAAGTTCGAGCAGAATGATCTCGTGATTGGCAATCCGCTGATTTCGCTTCCGCGAAATACGCTCCATGGGACAGTAGGAACAAAAATTTCGGCGTACAGAAAAGCGGAACATTTGTAATTGATTGGGGAATTCGATACGCGCCATGGGACGTCACCCTGAAGGGCCTTCTACAATAAGTTGCAAATGTCTTGTTGCAAGTCGCAAATGCCATGATACAACGATGTGATTCGTCCATTATGTCGTTTACGTCTGGCAACAAGACGTTTGCAACTTATTGTAGAAGACCCTTTAGACTACGGATTGAGATTGAGATTAGATTGAAATTTAACCAATCAGAATGTTTACAGAATATTAGCTTTGTTCTGATTGGTCAAATTCTAATCTAATCTCAATCTCAATCCGTAGTCTGATAGAGGCTTTAGGGTGAGTTCCCACCGAGGGCATCACGCGTCGCGTTATGACACGCGTCACGAATTTAACCAATCAAAACCTTTGATTTTATCATGTCATTTGCGACGGAATAAAATTAAAGGTTTTGATTGGTTAAACTCATGACGCGCGCGTGACGCCCTCGATGGGAACTCACCCTTACGTAAGTTACGTCGCATGTGAAGGCACCCTAAAGCCTCTATCAGACTACGGATTGAGATTGGGCGCGTTCAGCGGACACAACAGTGGTCTAGTTTCCACCGAGCGCATCAATCTGGTTTCAGTTTGGTTTTAAGTCCGGATTGAAACAAATTTAGTAACTGGTCTTGTTTCTGAAACCAGATTGATGCGCACGGTGGAAACTAGATCAGTTGTACAACAGTTGAGTAATTCGTCAACGTCATTGGTCTAGATTTCGAGATCTAACAGTAAAAGCCAATCATCACTAATTGCTCACTGATCACTTTGTCCGCTGAACGCGTCCATTGAGATTAGATTGGAATTTGAGCAATCAGAACAAAGCTAATATTCTGTAAACATTCTAATTGGTTAAATTTTAATCTAATCTCAATCCGTAGTTTGATAGAGGCTTAAGGAAAGTGTATGACTACGTTTACACGGCTTGATTTACGCCGAAGTTATAACATCGATGTTATAATTACTGATGTTAGATGTCGTGTAAACGCTTCTTTACGACGAAGTTACCACCTCGATGCAGCAACTTCGTCGTAAAGGAGCGTTTACACGACATCTAACGTCAATGGCCGCGTTCAGCAGACACAACAGTTGTACAACAGTTGAGTAATTCGTCAACGTAATTGATCTAGATTTAGAGATCTAACAGTAAAAGCCAATCATCACTAATTGCTCACTGATCACTTTGTCCGTTGAACGTGCCCAATAGTTATAGGCTGCGTTTCGATATTCACTACCAATACTGAAAGTCTATAGTTTACGTCACATAAATTATAGATCTTCAGTACTTGCAGTAAATATCGAAACGCAGCCATAACATCGATGTTATAACTTCGGCGTAAATCAAGGCCGTGTGAACGTAGTCTGTGTGTGAGATGGGCTTCACTCGGAAGTGTTTTTGAACGCAGCCTTAAAAAACTATAGTTGACGTCACGTAAACTATAGATTTTCAGTCATTTTCGGAACGCCTTCACGGGACCCTCCCACTCGCGAGAAGTTAGCGCCGCAGCGGCCGAAGTGGTGAAGTCGACGCGAGTGCGCGGTAGGTAGGTTGAGCGAGCTGGCGGACGGACGGACTGACAGACTTGTGGCGAGTGACAGGTGGTTTGACGTTTCGCTCGTCGCCATCGTCGCTAGCGCGGCCTGCCATTGCCATATTGCGCGTGATATCTCGAGGCGAGCGTTACGTCCGCGTCGTCGTACGACCCGATGACAGAGTGAGCTCGCGCCTTCGAGGAGCAACGAGTCCGCGGACCGCCGTCAGCCGCGTTCACTGTTCACACCCCTCAGTCACGGCCCAGCGGTCACAGCGAGCAGCCTTCTACTACACGGCGCCGATCCACGAGCGTGTGAGTACGCCGCTCCGAGCGTTGTTGACAGTCGTAGACTCCGACCACCAGTTATCGCCAATCCGGCTTTTTGATATCGGGGAACGCGAACACGTCATGTCCACCGCGTGGAATCTCTCGCGTACTATCCTCGCCGATCGTCGATCGCGAGCGCTGCGCTAATTAGGCGTAACGTAATTATGGGAGTGGGCGGCGCGGGTGTATTGTTGACGTTGCTGGCTTGGCGACGTCGCATCCAGTCGCATCTGCGAAGCTCGGAAACTGCTTTGCCGTGGCGAATACATACCCCTTGTCCCATCGTCAAATTCACTTTTCTCTATCTCGAGAGTCGAGTAATTTTATCACCGAATTTGTGAATGTCGATTCTGCGACGAGGAAAACTTTTCCCAGGCTATTCATGAATTATTAATAAATTTGTAAACAACATTTTTGTACGTCACAAAAGCTGGAGAATTTTGTATATATTATACATATTTTTATTATTATATTATATGTATTATTTAAATATTTATTCTGTACATTAATATATTATATATATTTAAAACAAATTAATAAATCGATTTCTCGAATATCATTAATAATAGACATTAATTATAATAAATATTAATCAATCAATAAAATTATAATAAATTCATT